>VMDO01021478.1:0-33983 GCA_007922755.1 Pedetes capensis | reverse complement strand
ATTCCCAGACTGCTTCACTCCTCACGTCACTCACATCTCTGCCCTAAAGTCACCTCCCTTGATGGCCTTTGTGGACCATCCCATCTCCAACAGCACACCTACCTCTGCCACTTCTCAGTTTAGCTCAGGACCTGGAATACAGGTGTGGAGACTACTTGATCCCTGTTTTCTGACACAAGAGAGGCCCAATAAACCCACGTTGAACTAGGGAGAAAGTGAGCAAGTAGATTCTTCACCTGCACAAAAGTCTAACACTCCATTCCTGAGGTTGTAGGCACGGTCCTATTGATCATCGCTACCCGTGGGACAGCCTGCAGCCGTAGCCCTGTGGCATCCGATCCCGTCAGATCTCTGAAGCTAAGCAAGGCCCGGCCTGGTTAGTACTTGGATGAGAGACCACCTGGGAACACCAGGTGCTGCAGGCTTGGGAGAAGGACCCGGCAACCCACTCCCAAAAATCCATCCGCCATTGAATACCCTACGAATAGCAGAGAAACACGGACAATAGTGTTTCCCCTGTTGTACATAGGGTCACTATGAGTCACATACTGATTCGATAGTACCTCACAACAACAACAACAACAACCCGTGGGACAATGGTCCCTGTGGCTTTGCTTATGTTGATCACAATGAGGACGTCAGATGGAAGGCAGTGTTGCAGTGTGCGCTGGAATCATAAGAAGTTTGCGTAGCATGGCTGTGAGCACATGGCAAACGGGATCAGTAAGTTGTGGGTTTGAGATTCCACCTTGAAGCCGGGCACAGTGATCCATGCCTATAACCCCAGGGCTCGGGAGGCAGAGGCAGAAGGATCACGAGTTAGAGACTGGAGGCAGCCAGTGCCACTGAGCGAGACTCTCTCAAAATTAAAAAGGGCTGCGGGTGCATGTCAGCGGTGGAGCACTTGCCTAGGATGTGCAAGAACCTGGGTTCAGCCTCTAGGACTGAAAAATGAATGAATGAATGAATGAATGAATGAATGAATTGAGACTATACCCACGTTTCCTTGCTCACCCTTAGCAATGCTTAGCCGGTGCCCTCAGAAGCAGCCTCCAGCATTAGGCTCCAGAAAGGGGCAAGAGAAAGAAGGAGGATCTTAGTCAAAGCAACTTCTTCCTTAAGAGAGTTGTATGAGAAGGGAGGGAGGGACCGAGGGAAAGAGGGGGAGAGACAGAGAGAAAGAGAGAGAGAGAGAGAGAGAGAGAGAGAGAGAGAGGGAGAGGGAGAGTCCCGTTGTGCCCTTGGGTTGCCCTTCCCGAGCCCCCTGTCCGGAGTACCTGGATGAACGGGAAGAGGAGCCCCACGGCGAAGTTGGACAGCCAGTTGACGGCGCCCGCGATGGCGAAGGCCGCGGGCCTCTGGGGCTGCTGGAAGAGCTCTCCGGTCAGGATGAATGGGATGCCGCCTGCCAGGGGAGAGCCAGGACACGGTTCACCACGAGGGTCCCACCACCCTGTCATTCCCCACCCCAGGCTGGCAGAGGACACCACAGGCAGGCAGTGTACTGGGCCACAGCAGGCTTGCCTGTGTGCGCCACAGTTTTCACAGGGGGCGTGGTGCTAGGCCACCCTCAGGCCCGAGCCCCGGTGGGTACAACATTTCCCTGACTGGCCCCTCAAAAAGAGAGCTCCGCTGTCTTCCTGGCTGTCCCCTGCCTAGGGTCTCAGGCTGTGAACCACAGCAGCTCAGGGACCACATGGCCGCATGCACTGTAAGAGAAAACTGAGATTTTCCACAGATGCTCCTCAGCTCACCACGTGGTTCTGTCTTCACAAACCCTGGTAAGCTGAATAGGTTGTAAAGTAGAAATGGATGGAATGTACCCAAGCTACCGAATAGCATGGGTCACCTCACCTACCTGAGCCATGCCCAGAACACGGCATTAGCCTCCAGTCGGGGATCTCAGGAGAGCATCCCATTGCCCATTGCTGGCCCAGGGCAAGACCCTAAGACCCAAGTTCAAAATTCAAAAGTAGTTTCTCAGCCACGGTCACTTGATCGTTAACAAACATGCCAAAAACAGACGTGCGAAAGATGGTCTCTTCAACAAATGGTGCTGGGAAAACTGGCTGGCCACAGGAAGAGGACTGAACCTCAATCCCTCTCTCCCACCCCGTACAAAAGTCAGCTCAAAATGGATAGAAAGCCTTTTATGGGGGACCTGAAACTTTGAAATTCCTCCAGGAAAACATAGGGAAGCCACTTCAAGATCTACGCATAGGAAATGACTTTCTGAATAGGACCCCAATAGCTCAGGAAACAATGGCAAGGATTGACAGATGGGATCACATGGAATTAAAAAGCTTCTGCACAACAAAGGAGACAATTACCAGAGTGAAGAGATAGTGTACGGAATGGGAGAAAATCTTTGCCAGTGATACATCTGACAGGGGATTAATATCTAGAGTATATAAAGAACTCAAAAAATTAAACACCAACCTCCGTCAATCATCCCATCAATAAATGGACAAGTGAATTGGATAGTTTTTGAAAGAAATATAGCCTATAAATGCATGAAAAAATATCCAACATCCACACCCCTCAAGGAAATGCAAATCAAAACCGCATGGGGATTCCATCTCACCGCAGTCAGAATGGTTATCTCAAGAAAACAGTAACAAATGCTGGCGAGGTGGGGCTGTGGTGAGGGAAGGGACTCTTATACACTGCTGGTGGGAATACAAATTAGTGCAGCCACTATGGAAATCAGTATGGAGGTTTCTCAAAAACTGAAAATAAAACTATATATGATCCAGCTATTTATTGGGTTAAAGATGCTACCAATTTAATCTTCGTAATAACTGATCCAGGCAGGTATTGGCTACCATATTCCTGGGTGAGAAACTGAGGCTCAGAGAGGTCACTCGACTTGCCCAAAGTTACCCAGCTCCCAAGTAGAAGAGGCAGAACTCAGGCTTGGAACTCCAGCCTCCAACTCCCATATTTCTTCCAGCTAATCCTTGTTTTAGAGAGAATAGAAGCCCCTGGATGTGCAGCGGCCTCCCATTCCTGAGCCGCCCCCTGATGACATCACTGACATTAGGGTGGGGTGACTCTGGATACTGAGAGACTGTGCTGAGCAATCACAGGATGTCCAGCCTCCTCCCCGATCACCATGCTGACCTGGACCACCTGCCCATGTCACCCGATGCGCTCTGCCCTCCTGGCTGAGGACTCAGAGGTCTGCGTCCTCACTCCCCATGTGCCCTGCCTAGTGAGGCTGGGGATCAGGCCGGGGTGCGGACCCAGGGCCTGGGGCTCAGCATGGTGCTGGGGTCCTACTGGCACCCCTTCACCCTGGTGGCAGTCACCACTCTGCGCATTGGATCTGCACCTCAGCAGTCCTCAGGCAAGACAGGGTGGGTCATGGGAGGGGACAGAGGACACACCTTGGCAGTCTCTAGGCTGGACTTACACAGTGTGTCTTGAATTTGCACAGAGCCATCCTGCGACCCAGCTGGTGTGTACGCCTTGGGAGGCTGGTGTGTGCGCCTTGGGAGGCTGGTGTGTGCGCCTTGGGAGGCTGGTGTGTGTGCCTTGGGAGGCTGGTGTGTGTGCCTTGGGAGGCTGGTGTGTGTGCCTTGGGAGGCTGGTGTGTGCGCCTTGGGAGCTGGAGCCACACCCCGAGCTTCGTCTCCAGCGCTGACTTACATCCGGGGCCTCTGTACTGGCTTCCCCCCTCTGCCTGGATTGCTCATCCTCAATTCTTGGCATGGCTGCCTCCCTCTTGCCCCCCGGGTCTCTGCTCTGTTTGGTGTCTGGAGAGGCCACCCCTGGCTGCCCTGCCTATAATGGCAGCTCCTGCACGGTTCCACCCTCACCGTGCATAGCTTTCCCTCTGAGTCCTTCTCAATCACTTGTGTTTTTCTGTGTTTGCTGTAAGCTACCCCAACAGATTGCCCGCTCCTCCAGGGCAGGGCTTTTGTCTGGTTTTTTTCCATGCCCTCCCTGGGTTTCTAGAACAGTCTCTGGTAGAGAGTATAGCAGCTCAATACATATTAGTGAATGAATGGATGAATGAATAAATAAATAAAGCAGACTGCTCCCCACTTGTTGCTGTTGAGTGCCGTCAACTCAGATCTGACTCATAGAGACAACAGAATGAAACACTGCCCAACACTGTGCTATGTACACCATCTTTTTTATATTTGAGCCCATTGTTGCAGCCACTATGTTTTTTTCTCATTTTAAGTCATGCTACCTCAGCAAAAGAAGGTCCCAGGGGTTTTACTCGATTCCTGTCATTAAGGTCAACTCTACTTTCAGGAAGCAACTTTTCCCTAGTCATTTCTTGCATGCTTTCAACCTAGGGAGCTCATTTTTCTGGCGCTATCTTTGACAGTGCTTCTCTGCTATTCATAGGGTTTTCAATAGTTAATTGTTTAAGAAGCAGGCTGCTGGGTCCTTCTCCCCAGTCTGTCTTAGTCTGGAAGCTCAGTTGAAACCTGTCCACCAGCGGTGATCCTGCTGGTATTTGAAATACCAGTGGCATAGCTTTCAGTATCACAGCAACACGCAAGCCCCTGCAGCATGACAAGCTGATAGACATCCTTTTTGAGACAGGGTCTCGCTAAGTTATGCAGACTGCCTCTGATCTCCAACTTGTGATCCTCCTGCCTCTGCCTCCCCAGCCGCTGGGATTACAGGCGTGCGCCACCGTGCCCGGTGTAGAGTTGGGTTTTTCAATGGAGCCAAATCTGAGTCTTGCTCATCTCCCGAGGCTTGGCTTAGATTTCACTCTCCCAGAGAGTCCTGTCGGAACAGACAGGTGTTTCTGCACTAGGTGAGTCTTACTCATTTTTGTGTCCTCCAAGCCTAGTGCGAAACCAGACATGTATCAGTTACTTGGTCGCTAATTCCTGAGTGAATGGTTGAAAATACAGCTATATCATGCATATTTTGGGGGGAGATCAAATCCCTTCTCTGCTTCACATCTCATATGGGTTCTCACAGCACTGAAAATAAAATCCAACTCCTTACCAAGGAGTTGGGGCTGGAATTTAGCTCAGTTGGTAGAGCACCACTCTGCAGTCTCTGAGGTTCCGAGTTCGATTCCCAGCACCGCAAAAATGGGAGAAGGATGTGGCAAGCCACTCCCCAGGCAATCCCAAAACAATCAGCCATTGAAAACCCTATGAGGGTCTCCATGAGTTGGATACCAACTTGACGGCACCTAACAACAACAACCAACCAAGGAGCTGTGAGACCCCTCATCCTATCCCTGCAGCTTCCCCTCTGATTTAATCCCTATCCTTTGCTGATGTGGGAGACCAGGGTACATCTTGCTGCAATATACAGGATCACTGAGAGGAAGACAATTAGGCAGAGGCAGAAGCAGGACAGCTCTCTGATCTCCCACTGTTTGCCTAAGTGCAGGACATAGGCTCACAAGGACAGAGGTTTTCCATCCCCACTCTGCTATGGAGCACAAAGGTCATCGCTGAGGACAGCTTTGGACCTTTTTAGACCTTCAGGTGGTGACCGAGGAGCCAACATTAACAAGCTTTTCTAACCTTTTCTGTCATTTATTTGTTTTCCACAAGTTGCTACACCTTAAGACTCAGAGTCCTCTTCCTTTTCCGTGTCTCTTCTCTAAACATTTACTACTCTTTGTTGAAGTTGGAATTCAAAGCCATTTATTTGAGAACAACTTGGGTGTCTCCCACCTATACATGAACTAGACACATGAATAAACTTGTTTCTTTTTCTCTTGCTAGTCTGTTGTATTAGTCAGCTTGTTTATTGTTGTGTTGGAGAAAATGACCAAAACAAATTTATGGGATAAAAGATTATTGGGGGCTCATAGGTAGAGGATCACAGTCCATAATGGTGGCAGGGGAGGTGTGGCTGTGGCATGTGGCTGTGGCCTCTGAAAGAGAGCTTCACTTCCTGGCAGATCAGGAGACAGAGAAAGTAAAGAGAGAGTGTGACCAGAATCAGCGTTCTGGGTCAAATCCCAAGCCCTGGCCCCAGGGAGCTGCTTACGCAAAGCTAGAATCTCACCCCTCAAAGTTCTATGTTATTGTTGTTGTTAGGTGCCATTGAGTTGTGTCCAACTCATAGCGACCCTTATAGGGTTTTCAATGGCTGATTGTTTCGGGATTGCCTTGGGAGTGGGTTGCCACATCCTTCTCCCGTTTCTTCGGTGTTGGGAATCGAACTCGGGACCTCAGAGACTGCAGAGCAGTGCTCTACCAACTGAGCTAAATCCCAGCCCAAAGTTCTATAGCTGCCATAAATAGTGCCATCACTTGGGGACCAAACATTCAAACACATGACCTGTGGGGGGCATTTTGTATTCAATCCATATATCTGTCATTTTTCAGTTCCAAGTATGAAACTGCAAAGGTGGAAGGAAAAATCAATTTTCTTCCTTTACACTAACAATGCTCCAGCCTTCCAGCCTCAGGACTTTGCACATTCTTCCCTTAGATCCTTCAGGGTTTCTCCCTGCTGAACATCTGAGTCTTGCTTCAAGGAAGAACCTCAGAGGTTCTTCCTGTCTACTCTCACTAAAGCAGCTCTCTCCTCCCAGCACTCCAGCCCTTACCTTTTCATACTTGCCATGACCAGACAGTATTTATTTGGTTATAATGGAAAGCATGACTGGATGTTAGAGAAACTCTAAGGAAAAGCAGAGGGAGAAGGCTCTAGCTACTTTCCCAGGAAGGCTTTGGCCCTTGGAAGCTCCCCAAGCCTAAAAGCCCCTTTTGTTATCTCTGACCTTGAGCATAGACGTTGCATACATGCAGATGTGACACAGCTGTGCCTACAGTGAGCAGAACATGCTAACATGAATAATCAATAACCCTTCCCTGACCCACAAGAAAATATATTTTAATCTCTTTTCTTTTGACTCATAAGAATGATTAGCATTATGATAAGAGCCTAATAAAAAGAGCTTGAGACACTCACTTGGGGGGCAGTGCACCCAAATGCACTGGCCCCCACCTCAGTCTCTCTGACACTGACTCTGCACTGGTGTGCAGAGTAATCCTTTTTGAGTCTGCTGACCCCCTGGCTGTGGGACAGTCATGACAAATGGCACCCAATATGGGGCCCAAGAGCTGGTTGGGACAATAATTAATTGTCTCCGAGAATTTAGTCAGTAGACCCTCCAGGAACATGAATAAGAAGATAAAGTCTTCTTCACTGGGGTAAGCAATCCCCATTCTTTTGCCTGGAGGATAAATCAACTGAGGTCTTTCTCTTTCTCTCTCACTTTTTCTTTTACTCCTACCTCCCCTCTTCTTAGCCTCCCCCGTGGCATCTGCGGAGCCAAATGCTCAGCTGATTCAGCCGCTCCCTTCTCTTGCTAACCTCACAAGAAAAAAATCCTAGCCTAATCTGTGATAACAGAGGAACAACTTCAAAGGCTGTTAAAAATAACAATTTTCCCTACTAACAAGACTAAAGTTTTCAGCCTGCATCCTAGATGTGTTGCTTGCAACTTTGGGTTTTTCCCTTGCTAGGACTCTCTGCCTGTCTTCAAACTCCCACTCCCAGGCAGGCCAAACCGATTCTGCCCAGCCCCAAGGTTTCCATGACAACCTTTGCTTTAATCTCAATGCTTCTCTGCCTAGCAAAAACAAAACTTCTTATATTTAAAACAACTTTCTTATTTCCATTTGGACCACAAAGCCACTTATAAAAACATTTCTTTCTCTGTTTGTTAGCTTTTAATGAAAAACTTCACCAAAGACTTACTTGTTGTTAGGTACCGTCGAGTCGGTGTCTGACTCATACCGACCCTCTGTACAACAGGGGAAACACTATTGTCAATGCTTCTCTGCTGTTCATAGGGTTTTCAATGGCAGATTGATTTTTGGGAGTGGGTTGCCAGGTCCTTCTCCCAAGCCTACAGCTTCTGGCGGTCTCCCATTCAGGTACTAAACAGGCCCAAACCTGCTTAGCTTCTGGAATCTGACAGGATTGGATGCCACAGGGCTATGGCTGCAGGCAAAGACTTACTTAAGGATATGATAAAAATAATAAAACTGACCAATAATATGTCTAAATACAATGTTAAAAAATTTAAAAATTGTCATGGCAGAGGGACCTGGCAATCCACTCCCAAAACAATCCTGAAACAATCAGCCATTGAGAAACATGAATAGCAGAGAAGTACTGACATAGTCCAGGGCATGGCACAGTGTCAGGGAGTGTTTTGTTCTGTTGTACATAGGGTCGTTATGAGTTGGACCCAATTTGACTAACAACAATTTGTCTGAGTTATCATGGACAAGTTATGTAGCCTCTTATCATTGGTAAACAAAAAAGTATAACAATAAAATATACTCTGTAAGACAGTCTGAAGGTAAAGTGATATTATCCACCTAAAGGGCTCTGAGTGATACCATTACATTGCAAGTACTTAATAAGTCTTAGTATTATATTAAAATATTAATCATGATTGTGTCTGGCTGCTGACTACAGATGTTTATTTTTTTCTTATAGCATAGTTATATTTGAAATTTTTCTACATACATGTGCTACTATTGTGGGGTGAATCGTGTTTCCAAAAAGATGTTTGAAGTTCAAACCTCCAGTACCCATGCCTTATTTAGGAAAAAGATCTTTGTAGAAGTAACTCAGTTAAGATGAAGCCATAGTGAATTAGGGTGGGTCTTAATCCCAACCCCTGGTGTCCTTACAAAGAGAGAGAGAGAGATCAGAAGGCCCAGAGGAGAGGGGCCTGTTAAACCACAGGAAGACAGAAATGGAAGTCAGGCTGCCACAGGTCAAGGGATTCCAGGGCAGGTGGCGGTAACAGATGATAGAACTGACGGGAAGGGATTCTTTCTGGAGCCTGTAAGGGGGGTTAGCCCTAATGACACCTTGATTTAGGACTTCTAGCTTCCGTTGATCTGAGCCACTCAGTTTGTGGAAGTTTTTTATGGTCATCCTAGGAGATGAAGGCAATTACTTTTGGGAAAAAAATAAAGACAATGAGTCACAAACTGAAATAAAACCAAGGCAAGGCTTAAAAATTATTTTAAAACTAAACAGTATAAGGGGCAATTTAAATGGATTTGACATACTTTGGTTTGGATCTTGAGTGACCTCAGAAGGCCCAGGTCTCCAGGTCTTTGTCCCTGGTAGCCCTTGGGATGTTGTGAGAGCTTCAGGAGGTGGGGTGCAATGGGAGGCCTTCGGGTCATTAGGGGTACGCCCTTGAAAGGATTGTGGGATCCTGGCCCCTCCTCTTCCTCCTTGTTGCCTCCAGATGCTGACATGCGTAGTTTGGCTTTGCCATGTGCCCTCGCCATGATGTACCATCTCATCACAGGCTCAGAGCAAGAGAGCCGGCCAACCATGGACTGGGCCCTCTGAAACCAGGAGCCAAACAATCCTTGTCTCTTTATAGGCTGATTGTCTCAAATATATTTTTAATAGTAATGGGACATTGATTAACACAGGTGGCAAAATAACTTTAGTCCTGAGCTCGTTTTCTTTTTTGGGCCAGCCTGACCCTAATCCACTCTCTACCATTTCCTGCCTTGCTGTGGATTGCTTACTGTTATTGTTAGGTGCTGTCGAGTGGGATCCCATTCATAGCGACCCTAATGTGGGCCTGTCCTCTGGCTGGTTCCAGGAGGCACTAGAAGGATATAGGAGGACACAAGAGAGGGAGGTTGGGGTCTCTCTCCTGGTTGCCTTCAGACTTCCCAGTGATTCTGGCCACAGGCAGGTCCACCTCCAGTTATAGCTCCTGCAGGGCAGCCCCCTGCCTCCACTCAACCTCTCTCTGGGCTCCAGCCGCCATGTTTTCTCCCACATGTCTGGTTAGGTTTGGGACACAGCCAGTTCCCACTGCTGCTGGTCCCTGGTGCCTCTGTCGTTTGCTACTTTCCTGGGCCTTTCTCTCTCCTCTGTGAGGAGTCCATTCATACAACTGCCTTTAATGTCCAGCTGCCTGCACTGCGGGACCATCTTCTCCTGGGCCCTGGAGCAACTGCAGCTTGACATGATGTCTTAGAGTTTAGAGAGAAGCTTCAGAAGTCAGGTCACAAGGACCTGCCCCAAGCCTCTGTGTGGTCTCAGGTGTGGAGGCTGGGTCTCCTTTTCCAGAAGGGGGCTCCTGTGAGTTCACACTAACACCTCCCAAGGTATAACTTCTTGTTGTTGTTAGGTGCCCCTGAGTCGGTATCTGACTCATAGCAACCCTATATATAACAGGGGAAACACTATTGTTAGTGCTTCTCTGCTGTCCATAGGGTTTTCAACAGTGGATTGATTTTTGGGAGTGGACTGCCAGGTCTGTCCCCCAAGCTTACAGCACCTGGTGTTCCCAGGCGGTCTCCCATCCAGTACTAACCTGGCCTGACCCTGCTAAGCTTCTGAGATCTGATGGGATCGGATGCCACAGGGCTATGGCTGCAGGCCAAGGTACATCTTACCTTCTATGTAAATGCATTATAGAGACATTGATGTGTCCTGAGAAATGACAGCTAATTTTGTTTTACATGAGTTTGTTTTTCAAAGATGATGACTATATAGCAGTTAAGAGTCAGGATATGTCTCTTAACTTGTGGCTGTCGTTATAATAACGTACATATACCTAGTTCTTCTACCCAATAGTTTCTGCTTAGTCAGGAAAGCTAGAAGTCCATTTGCCTGTCATTCTGCTATGCACATAATTTCCTAGCTCCTGGGTAGAGACCAAGGCCATGGGTAGAGTTTTCTTTTTCATTTGTCCGTTTGTTCATTCATTTATTCATTCATTCTTTCCATATGGAGGAATGTCCTGGTCATCTGTGCCCATGAGGTACTGTTGGCTTATGACCTGGTGACCCGTGCAATGTGCCACAGGGGCGGGCCTCCTGCCTTGACCCCTGGCCAGGCAGCGGAGGCCCTACTGCCGCTGACCAAGCTCCCTCGCTGGGTGGTGCAGACTGGTGAGCAGAGACTCCCACCCAAGGACCCAAGCCTGCATCCTAGGGACGAAATACAGAGCCTGTCAACTGGCCAGGCTTAACAAACCATTGTGCTTTTTTTGTGTCCCTTCTACACGCATTTACCGACTCTACCGTGTGATGCGCCATCTTTCCTGCCAATATTTCTGATGCCAAACGTGTGTGCTTTTCTGATACCAAATATAGGTCATTGCTCCCCATGGCCTGGGATTCAGATGCAGACTCCACCCGCTGCCAGATCATAAATCCAGCCTTCTGGACATGTCGGAGTGAAAAGGAACAACACACAAACAGGATTTGGATGAATATTAGACACACTGCCGCCTGGGGTCCCTCGTCCTTCCCTCTCCCATGAACCCACAGAACAGGAACTGTTCAACGCCATGCCTCACCCCCTGTGGGCTCCTCCAGGGCAGGGAGGAGAGGCTGTCCTTTCCTTTCTCCCTAGGTGGGGTGCGTGTGTGGTTGACCTCAGTCCACACCTGGCAAGTGCCTGGTTCTGACGATTTCACTGCCTCTGTTCCCTCACCCCTTCCAGCCTTCAGTTAACCTCAGAGGCCACCTTCCTCAAGGGCTCCACGGTGCCAGGCCACACCTGAGGCTACGGGGCTGCAGTGGACAATCTGGCCCTGCCGCTCTTCCTTTGAGGGGCAGGGACACTGTCTTGCTCACTCTCTGTCTCCAGCTCCCGGCCAGGGCCGGTGCTCTGGAATGACAAACACACAGCTCATCTGATGTGTTTCCCCGGCTTCTGACATGGAGCTGCTAAAGCCTCGGAATATCCTGGACAATAGGAGAGGCTCTGGTTATTTGCAATGAGCTCCTTTCCAACACCCCTGGGTTTATCCTAAAGAGGTGGCTCAGGGTGGGCTCTTAGATAGTTTTTTGGGGAGGAGTGGGTCACGTTGGAACTTCAGCTCCAGTCTCTGCCCTCTTAGGAGGGAAGAGGGGTTAAGGGTTCCCATCAGTCACCAAGCATTGATGACTGGATCAATTACACCTGCTTGATGAAGACTCCATAAAAACCCTGAATGATGGGGTTGGGGGCCTTCGAGGGTGGCAAACACCCAGGGTGCTGGGAGGGTGGCACAGTGGGGTAGGCAGAGCAATTCTGCACCTCCACCCCAGGCATTTCTTCTATTTGGTGGTTGCTGCATTCTGTCCTCTATAATCCCTGCATCTGTAGCCCTGTGGCATCTGATCCCATCAGATCTCAGAAGCTAAACAGTGTGGGGCCTGGTTAGTACTTGGGTGGGAGACCGCCTGGGAACACCAGGTGCTGTAGGCTTGGAAGAAAGACCCGGCAACACACTCCCTGCCAAAAAAAACCAAAACCAAAAACAAACCACAAAAAAAAAACAAAAAACAAAAAAAAACCCCAAGCAGCCATGAAAACCTATGAATAGCAGAGAAGCACTGACAATAGTGTTTCACCTATTGTACATAGGGTCACTATGAGTCGGATTCTGACTCAATGGTGCCCAACAACAACCACAACAGCATCCTCTGTAATAAGGCTATCCTTCTAGGTAGAGCGCCTTGCTAAGTTCTGTGAGTCACTCTAGCAAATTTTAAACCTCAGGAGGACCTTGGGGATGCTTGAATCTGTATTTAGCAGAAGTGTGGGGCATTTGGGAATCCTAATTTGGCTGAAGTGGGGGGAGTCCTATGGGACTGAGCCCTTTAACTTGTGCAATCTGTGCTCACACAGAATGGACAGTGTTAGAGTCAAATCGAATTGCTTCCCATCCAGTTGGTGATGGAGAATTGGAGAAGCAATGGGGAGCAATGACTTTATTTGGTATCAGAAAAACACACACGTTTGGCATCAGAAATATTGGCAGGAAAGATGGCGCATCACACAGTAGAGTCGGTGAATGCGTGTGGAATGGATGTAAAAAAAAGCACAATCCTTCGTTAAGGCTGGCCAGTTGACAGGCTCTGTATTTCGCACCTAGGATACAGAAATGGAATCTTTGCAAATTTCCTTCGCCCAGCATTCTAAATCCTAAAGAAAAGCTGCACCTAAACAATGAAGATCTTAACTGCTAATGTCAGCTATTCTGGGAAAAAGGAATAGAAGTCATGGAACCTCCTGACGAGGAATCTTTCTTTAGAGTTACAGAACCCAGGTGACCTTCAGATAACGTCAGAGTATGTGTCACAGACACAGGCCACTGCGGCAGTAAGGATTATTCTGCTGCCCGCCCATCTGTGCCTGCAGCCATAACCTTGTGGCATCTGATCCCATCTGATTTTGGAAGCTAAGCAGGGTCGGGCCTGGTCAGTACTTGGGTGGGAGACCGCCTGGGAACACCAGGTGCTGTAGGCTTGGGAGACGGACTCGGCAACCCACTCCCAAAAATCAATCAGTCATTGAAAACCCTATGAACAGCAGAGCAGCACTGTTGTATGCAGGGTTGCTGTGAGTCACATACTAACTCGATGGCACCTACCACCAACAACAATACCCATCTGTGGCTAAAACACACTCCACTGAATTCCTGTGTGGGCTGCTCTTGGCTTGTGGTCATTACTAAGATGGTTGTGGGGATGACAGTCCAGGTGTTTTGGGATCAGCCTGCTTGTGGTGATAAAGTTCTTTCTCTACTGCTGCCATGGTAACAAAGTGATGGAACAGGTCCCTGTCTTTGAAGGAGTCATAGATATTGGAGCACTGACCACCACAGCCATCGGGATACTGGTGGTGAGGGCCAGGGGCTGCCCACGGGCTGCCTAGCTCTAGGAAAGGCTGGAGTTGCAGTAAAAATGGGTGATGGGGTGGTGTTCTAGGAAGGGAGGGCAGCAGCAACTGCAAAGGCTCTGTGGGGGTGTCCAGGGGTCAGCTGCCTGTGGCTCTGCAAGGCTAGAGGGTGGGGAGAAGGTTTGATGGGGCAGAGGGCCAGGTGAGGCAGGCAGATGCTGACTGAGCAGGTCTGCTGACACAGGGGTGCGCTCTGGCAGTCTTTCCGGGTGAAAGCAATGTCATAAGTAGTAGTTGTTGTTGTTGTTGTTGGGTGTTGTCAAGTCGGTATCTGACTCATAGCAACCCCATGTACAACAGGCAAAACTCTATTGTGCTTCTCTGCTGTTCATAGGATTTTCAATGGTGGATTGATTTTTGGGAGTGGGCTGCCGGGTCCATCTCCCAAGCTTACAATACCTGGTATTCGCTGGCGGTCTCCCATCCAGGTACTAACCAGGCCTGACCCTGCTTAACTTCTGAGATCTGATGGGATCGGATGCCACAGGGCTTTGGCTGCAGGCATCATAAGTAGGGGAGCCCCCTTTTCAAGTAGGCATCTGGCATGAACCCCCATCAGGACAGCCCCATCTCCTGGGGTGCTCACCTCCTAATGGCACCTTTATCATCGCAGTGACCACACTCCCTCTATTTGCATCTGGCTTCCCCTTAGAGGGTGTGGCTTGGCACCAGGCACCTGGTCAGGTGGCCCTGAGATTCTTCCAACTGGGATCCACACGCTGGGGACGGACGAGCTCCTGTTCTTTGAAGGCTAAGCTCTTTCCTTGTACTCATTTATGAGACTTCTCTGCGGCTGCCTCAGGGTTACGCACACACATAAAACATGCAGCAGGAAACTGCCTTCTTTGTTCTCTTCTTTCCCTCTGCCTAATTTCACCTCCCTGTCAAACCTCCTAAAAATTGATCTGCTCGCCAGAGAAGCTGCCTGGGGTGAATTCCTGGGCTCTCTCCTGGGAGGAGGGCTCTCTGCATTTAATCATGGAGGGCCTCCCTGCTGGGGAGTCTCGGCCATTCATCCCTCCGCATCTCTGTGCCTCACCTTCCCACGGTGGCTCCTCTTGGGATCTGCTCCTCCCTGTCCACTTGGGTGGATAAAGATGATCTTGCGACCCAGTGGCAGCTTCCCTTCAACAGGTAAGTTCCCCAGGGTCTCCAGCCAGGCACTGTCATCATGAATTTATGTGATGCTCCTCGTCCCTGGCCAACTTTGTGGCTAAGGTCATTGCTGGCTGGAGGGACTGGCTGCTGGGTGAACATGGGCTGGGATTTCAGGAGCAGGTTGTACAGGTGAAAGGCAATGATCATGGGGCCTTTGGTGGGGGGGCACTTCCTGGCTGATCATACCTGGGGATCCTCCGGGATCCCTGGCTGGTGTTCCTTCCAACCACCTCCTAATTCGACTGCCCTTGCTGCCAATCTTCCTGAAGTTCATGCTTATAGATCCCCTGGTAGACCTCAGTGGGGTTCAGGATGAGACCGAAATCCTAGTGCAAAATCCCAAGCCCTCAGTGGTCCACTCTGGCGCATCCCATGATGCTTTCTCTGAGTCTCACCTAGCTCTGGGCAGCGGTTCCTGCTGGGCACCACCCAGAGGGCCCAACTTAGCTGGCATTGCTGAGACTTGACCTTCAGCATCTGCTGTGGTGATTTTAATACCTGCAGCCAGGGTTGAAGCTACTGTACCAGCCTAAAAGTTCTTCAATTTGGTTGCACTTTGGAATTATGTGGTGTTAGAAAATACCGAGCCTGTGCCACAGCCCCAGACATCATCACTTAGTTGACTTTCAATGCAGTCTGTGTATTAGGACTTTGAAAAGCTTCCCGGGAGATCAAGCCATCTTTGAGTTCTGCTGCTCTGGCCCTGCTGGTTTTACTCATGGTTCTCTGGACAGTACCTTTTTCTTATATTCTGGCAATTTTACTGGCTGCCTCTGTTGCCTCAACATTCCTCCTTCCTTGCCTCATAATCTCCTTTCCTCTCCCTTCTTCCACATGTCAGAGCCCAGGGACTATAGCATGGATTGGCAAATTTTTTCTGTAAAATGTCAGGAAATACATCAGGCTTTTCAGACTACATGTGGTCTGTGCTACATAATCTTTCCCACCTTTAAGATATAAAATCCAGTCTTTGCTCATGAGTCATGTAAAATGGTCCATGAGCCATATCTGATCCATGGAGGGCAGAACTGTCTGTCTTGTGAGGTAGTGAGTTCCCTATTAATAGAAGCAATCAAGCCATGGCTGGAGGAGTTCCTGGCAGGAAAAAAAAAATAGCTGAGACTTATAAGCTTTCAATGAATGACAAGACAAGAACAACAAATGGTCTTTTCCAAACATGGGACGCCTAACCCTTTCAAGACCCTAGGGCTGGTTCCTCATCTGCCCAGCGATCTCTCAGGTTCTCTCCAGCTCCAAATCATCCCCCTGTCTTGTTCTGCCTCCATTCACTATGGAGCTCTGCCTGGGTCTGCTCAGCCTTCCCACTAATACCAAGTGCTGGGATTTGAGTTCAGAGAATTTAAGAGAGAAAGACCAAACACTGTCTCTGACTTTTGAGTTGAGGGGATACAGAGAGTAAGGGGGGTTGGAAACTATGAACATCAATGTGGCAGCAAAGTCACCTGTAGCCAAGGAGATCTGAAAACTAGATACAAATGGCAAAATTGTATCTTTCCATGGATGCACAAGGGCTGGGATTTAGCTCAGTTGGTACAGTGCTGCACTGCAGTCTCTGAGGTCCTGAGTTCAATTCCCAGCGACGCAAAAATGGGAGAAGGGCCTGGCAATCCACTCCCAAGGCAATCCCGAAATACTCAGCCATTGAAAACCCTATGAGGGTTGCTATGAGTTGGATACCGACTCAACGGCACCTAACAACAACAACAACATGGAGGTGCAAAGGAGTGGTTTATGGCGATCAAGAGTAACCCTGTCCTGGAAAGATAAAATAGAAGCTTCCTCCTCTTACCCAGAATTCTCTGTGCAAGCCATTGCACCTGTATACTTCTTCACCTTGCAAGTCAATCTCCAAATGCATGTGGTTCCATTCAATTTTTAGCGAATAGCTAATGAGCATCATCACCCAGGTGCATATATAAGAATTAAGATCATACGTTCTAGAAGACGATGGTGAAGATTCAAATCTAGCACTTACGTCTTTGCTGTGTGACATGGGGAAAATTAATCAATGAATCTGAACTTTTTCATTTATAAAATCAGAATACATTTAGAAAGGAAGAGGACAGGGTTTAGCAGCTTGTCTGTAACCCATCTACTATTCCTTGGGATAGGGAGAGAGGAACCAAAGGAAAAGATGACCCGGTCCATTTTCCACTTAACTGGCTGATCCAACATCATGAAGGAACTTATGAGCAGAAAGATAAGAGGGCACCCTTATGTGTGCGATGCTGTTAGTGGGTGGCCATTGGTCTGCTTAGGTCGGAATGGGTGGCCATGGGGATGGTTCAGCAGAAACATCAGTGCCAACTACACAATGATCAGACTGTGAAATGAATAAAACGGCTTCCTTTCATGTAAGTGGCAAAGTGACGCCTGCACGTGTCTTCTAGAAACCTCCGTCACCCTCAGATACCAAGGAAGAACTGGGGAGCTGGCTTATGGTTATTCGTAAAGCTTAATTCTGGGTAAGAGTTTGGGTTCTTGTGACTTCCATGTGACAAACTGGGTCTGTGCTATCTTGTACTCACGCGGTGTCTGTGTGAGAATTCCAACAGTTACAGCAGGGCCTGGTGCATAGCATGTGCTCAGTCGGTCTTAACTTCTATGCCTTGAGTCCTGTGGAGCCGCAACACAGGCCTGCGTTCATTGTCCTGCAGGTCCACTGCCTGCCTAGGAGGAGCCTGCTTCCTCCTCAGCTGCTCTGAGCATCCTCCCAGCACGGTGTGTATGTGTGCATGTGTGTATGTGCGCGTGTGTGTGTGCGTTCGCATGTATGTGTGCGTGCGCATGCGCACACAAGCGTTTGCGCCCGATGCCCTCCCTGAGCATCGTGTGGCCCCCTCTGCCATCTCACTGTAACACATGGGTGTTCCAGATGGGGACAAGTGCTTCCCATCCATCACAAATGTGACAAAACCTAGAAGGTGGCGTCCCATCAAAGTCAGCGACAAGTTCAGTTCCATTTGTTTGGATAGAAACAGGACTTTTCCTCAACGCAGGAATGAAACAAAGCACTACAAACCTCCTCTCATAGAAAAGTTGCATCTCTGTGACAAACCCTGCCCTGAATCCACCTTCTTGGCCCCACCTTGACCTCCAAATTGGAGATAAGACACAGGGCCAGGGAATGGCAGGGCCCCCAATATCATTCCATTTTACAGATGGAGAAACTGAGGCTCAGAAAGAAGAAAAGCCTTCCCTGATATCCCATGGTGAGGAAACAGCAAAGTGAGGCTCAGAACGCTCTGGGCTCCACACTCAAGCTCCATCCCATCCTCCGTATAACGGCCAGGAGCCTTGAGTGCGTTAACCCACATCAAGCACTTAGAGAGTACAGCACCCATCAGTCATTACTACGCACTACACGCCAGCATGCCGTCTTCCATGCTGACCGCGACTTCTATGTGGGCGCAAACTGCACCTTGATTATCTTTGACGCAGCACAAACCTGTCCCATGTCTGGCTCGAGGTTCTGCTGGTGCTCATAATTCTTACGCCGTTCTGCATTCCCACCCACCCATCACCTACCATCTGCGGGGGGAATGGAGGCAGACCACTGCACTTCTATAGGACCAGACAGTGGGCAGGGGACACGCCTTTTCCCTGATCAGGGCCCAGAGCTCCCCCTCTGGCCAAGGAGAGCCCCCCACCTGGGTGCTGTGCCGCGCCCCTGGGCCAGGCAGGAGGCGGGAGGGCGCCTTACCTGGCCCGCTGCAGAAGGAGGCGATGATGGCCAGAATGCACGCGATACTCAGGTAAGGGACCCACGGGGCGTGGTCCTGTGGGAAGACAGTGACGAAGGTGGGTAAAAGGCAGTGCGATGTCCAGGGGCCCACCCCAGCTCCTCCTCAGTGCATCCGTGTGACCTCTGACAGGTCACTTTATGACCCTGGGCCCCAGTGTCTGTGCCCATTGCGGGGGGAAAATGGTACCCGCTCAGTCATCCCGTGCACTGATTTCTACATATGAAGATGCAATGAGAGGATGCCTATGAAGAGTTTAGCATGGGCCCTGGCATACAGAAGGTGGTAAATAAATGCATAGCCTAAAGTGATTGAGTGCTTTGTCTGAAGCAAGCATGCGGAGGAATCTTTCAGGCATTGCCACACTGAGAAGAGTCTTCTCTCAGTTCTCACTCTTATCTCATAGAGCACCGGATCTGTTCCTCGGCCACCTATTAGGGCTGGGATTTAGCTCAGTTGGTAGAGCGCCGCTCTGCAGTCTCTGAGGTTCCGGGTTCAATTCCCAGCACTGCAAAAATGGGAGAAGGACATGGCAACACAGCCCGGCGGCAATCCCAAAACAATCAGCCATTGAAAACCCTAAGAAGGTCATTATGAGTTGGACTCGACTTGACTGCACCTAACAACAACATCACCTATTAGGTACAGCTGAATGCACTCACTCCATGGCCTGTCTCGGGGGTTGCCACTCCTCTGGCAGGAGTGGGGAGCTGGAGTCAGGAACGGGCCCCTCAGGCAGAGCTCTGAAACCTTAGAGGGGGCAGTCACCAGGCAGCCCTTTCCAATATCTGACGCAGCAGCAGAAAGACAGGGCCCTGGAGCGTCTCCCCTCTGCTCCCTCAGGACCTTGGAGGTCCAAGGAGCCTTCAAAGCCTTCAAAGCCACGCCTGCACAGGACAGCCTTGGCAAAGAGCCACCCCCGCCAGCTCATTGTCCCCGGAGGAGATGCTTCCTCCTCCCGCTGGCCAGTGTGCTCCCCAGCACCGGCCACTGTGCCACGACTGGCTCCTTCCACAAACGTTTGGAATGCTATGGCATGTGGCAGATGGTCGACAGCTTTGCATGACTTTGAATTTCAAGAGCCATTCTTGCAAAATGCCAAGGTTTACCCGTGGCTGCAACCTTAGTGCCCAGAGCTGTTTGAGATACCAGAGAAGTGATCAATGAATGCACGTTGTTCTGGGCAGTGCAGGGGGCAGAGAGGAAAGATGTGGGGCTTGGAACCCAAGATCCTGGGATCTGATCCCAGCTCTGCTGCTGACTAGCTGTGTAACCTTGGGCGGCTTTTGCATTGATATTTATGCCTCAGCCACCCCCCTCTCCATAAAAAGCGAAAGCATGAATTTGTGAGGATAAAAGTAATTCTGCCCCTTCATTCAAACAAATAGAAACCTCACTGAGCGCTTTTCTGAGTGCTTTAAGTGCATTTTCTTATTTAATCCTCACAGGATCCCAGGCTATGGGGACAACTGTCTGATTTTAGAGATGGGTCCCCGAGAGAAGACAGAGTGAGCGGCTTGCTGCAAATTTCACAGTGAATAAGGGGAAGTGTCAAGATTCAGAGGCAGACCCAGGTGCAGTGGCGCATGCCTGTAATCCCAGCAGCTCGGGAGGTGGAGACAGGAGGATCACAGGTCCGAGACCAGAGGCAGTCTGCATAATTTAGTGAGACCCTGTCTCAAAAAGTAAAAAAACAAAACAACAACAACAAAAAAATGGGCTGGGGGTGCAGCCCAGTGGTCCAGCACTTGCAGAGCATGCAGGCTTGAGGCCCTGGGTTCAACCCCCAGTACTGCAATAAATAAATAAATAAATAAATAAATAAATAGAAAGATTCAGAGGCAGAGGGGCCACAGCCCCTGTGGGCGATCCTCTGGAAAGGGGGGAGGCACCTAATATGCTGTGTTTGGCATCCTGTGCTGGAACGTGAGAGCTGGAAGGGGCTTCTTAGGGGCCACCTAGTGCTACCTTCTCCATGCCATAGCTGAGTAAGTGGAGGCCCAGAGGGGGGTTTTTCTTGCCCAAGATCACACAGCATCAGGGATAGGACCAAAAGTCAGGCCTCTTGTCTCCCAGTCCAAAGACCCATCACCAAAGCCCCGCAGCGGCTATGGGGCAGAATCCCCTGGGGACAGTCTTCTCCCAGGGTTGTCTATGGACAGGACGAGCCCCACACATGAAAGGCCCCAACGTGACGAAGCCAGAAGCCGGCTCCACGCTGACCTCCCTCAAGGCGCGGCAGGTCCCACCTCTCACCTGCAGCATCAGCATGACGGTGAGCAGCCCGAAGAACAGGGCCATCAGGCCAAAGCCGCCGATGAGGAGGGGTCTTCGTCCCAGGCGCTCAATGACCAGGCCCTGCTCCAGGGAAGAGACGCAGCGTTATTATTGCACTTGGAGCAGCAGGCACAGGGGACCATGGCCTGGGAGCCAGCAGATGGGTCATCAGGGCTCCAGGATGGCTCTGACCCTGTGGTAGCTGTCACTGTCCCCACAGCCACAGCCGAAGAAGCAACAAAGCAGATACCGAGAAAGAAGAACGAGAGGGGAGAGCAAGGCCTGAGCACCTGCTGTGTCTGCAGGTCTGGGTGGGCTCCTCCGCTAGGGCGACCGGAAAAAGGAACCAGAAGAAGGAACCGGAAGACGGAACTGGAAGAATGTGTCATGACAGGCCTGTGGAGCCAGCAATGCCTCTGGCTGTCCATGGCCTGGGATTCATGGGGACAGACGCCCACACCCGGGCACCCAGCAGGAGGGAAGGAGAGGCTCTTGTTTTCCCCTCTGCCCGATTCTGGAGGGTCAGCTTCACCCAGGGTGCGCGATCTGGGAGGCCCGCTTTGTCCTGAAGGCCTGTCCTCCAACCCAGCTTCCCGCAGCTGTGGGACTGTCACCGACCTCCTCTGGCTGGCCCTGTGTCTATGCCCCGGTTGGGTAAAAGCAGAGCCCTTCCTTAGGCTGCTTCATAGGGCAGTGACCCTGGGAAGTAGGAACCAGAGCCAAGTGTCAGAGACAGGCAGAGGTGGGTTATATTGAAGGACGCTACCACCTCCTCCTCCCCCTCCCTATGAATGCTTGGAGCTCACTAACGATTCAAAATGTTTACTTGAAGTGTTACAATGCTTGTTTAAAGTTCCTGTATAATTAAGTCTGCTTAAGTTTCAATTTCCTGACCAGGGCCGGGGGGGGGGGGGGGTGCTCTCTGAAGAGGAAGGACGGTTGTTTTAGTTTCCTTGTGCCTTCCTGCCACCCCTTAAACTGTATAAAAACCCCAAGCCCTTCTCCTTCAGGGTCGCCTTCCTTCCCTTGCTAGGGAGACTCTATGGAGGGTTGACCCCCGCGCCTCATGTTTATTGCATCGATCCGTGACTTGGTGTCTCTCTGGGGCCTCTCTTCTTGAAGATCCTAATTTGGGGTCCTACAATATCCTGGCTCTACCACGTCCACATCTGTGGGCTTTGGCAGGTGACTTCACTTCCCAAAGCCCGGGGGCCTTTATCTGCAACATGAAACCCCACATATATGCCCCCAGGGGTGTCTCCAGTGGGTGAGTGGGTGAAATAAGAGCCCATGTGGCACACACATTAGCTACTCTGATGATGTCCCCTGCCTTCCCCTTGCTATCCCCACTATTTCATAAAAAAAGAACGTTGAGGTCAGACAGATAAAGCAACTCAGTAGATGTCACAGTAAGGGAGAAAGCTAAGAATTGAACTAAGGGTGTCTTTCTCAAAATTCATGGGCAAAGACTCAGGGTCAAAGATCTTCACTGCTGTGTTATTTATGTGAATGAGGAAATAGAAATAATCTCCAAGTCTGCCAACAATTACATGAGGAAAATAAAAACCGAAGCATCTAGATAGTAAATAGTTTTAAAGAATTTTTAGACAGCTTGGGAAAATTCTCAGGGCACAATTTTAAGTGAAAAGAGCAGAACATAAAACTATATATATTTCTATATGTGGTTATATATATTATAATTATGTTAAGCTAATACACCCTGGCCTGCAGCCATAGCCCTGTGGAATCCGATCCCGTAAGATCTCAGAAGCTAAGCAGGGTCGGGCCTGGTTAGTACTTGGATGGGAGACCACCTGGGAACACCAAGTGCTGTAGGCTTGAAAGAGGGACCTGTCAAACCACTCCCAAACAACAATCAGCCATGGAAAACCCTATGAACAGCAGAGAAGCACTGACAATAGTGTTTCACCTGTTATACATAGGGTTGCTATGAGTCAGACACTGACTCGATGGCACTTAACAACAACAACAAAGTCACTGGAGGAATCAGTAGCCTGGGCCAATGTGAGCCTGGAAATCTCCCAGATTTGGAAGTGATAGATCTCTAAAGATAGTCTAGAAAGGAAACTGTTTTGAAAGAGAAATAAAGAAAAAGTCTCCCATCACCCCCACCCTGGTGGGAGACACAGTGTGCCAAGCTCCTTCCTCCTGCCGCCCTCCCACAAGCCCTGGTAAAGTGCAACCTGTCCACAGAGATCAGGGTGACCTGGCATTTCTACTCCACACTAACGTCATCAGAGAAGACGGGGACTCAAGATGAGCAGCTGCTTTCGAAGGTTACTGATGTCAGCAGGGGACTGTCAGACTCCTGGGGCTCCCACAAAGCCCCTCTGGGAACTCCTGAGACACAGGGCCTTTCACCCTCAGCCCCTGACCTTCCCCACAGCACTGGGACCTCTGGTGGAAAAACGATGACTGTTTTTCTGGTTAAGATTTTACAACTCTGTTGAGGTAGAATTTTTGTGCAATAAAATGTCCCCATTTTCACAGTACCATTTGACATATTTTTGATGATTTTATATTCCTTATGATCACAATTGCAGTTAGGATACAGAACATTTCCATCATTCCAAAAAATTCCCTTGTGTCTCTTCCTGAGGCCCCAGGCAACTGTTGATCCACATTCCAGCACTTGGAGGAGATCTGCCATTTCTAGAGTTTCATTTTGCTCATGATGTTTTTCATATCCAGTCTAGTTGTGATAGGTAGTAATGATTCCTTTTTTACTGTTAAATAGTATTCCACTGCATGGATATACCACAATTTGATCCCCATTCACCCACTGATGGGCATTGAGCTGCTTCCAATTTTAGGCTCTAATAGATGAAGCTGTTAGGAGCATCTGTAGCCTCAATGTAGTCTCTATGTAGACATATGCTTTGATTTCTCATGAGTAAATTCTTGTGAATGGAATGGTTGGGTTGAATGAGTAAAACCTTTATAAGCAGCAGCCAAAGTGTTAAGTGGGTTGTGCCAGTTTAAATTCCCACCAGCAGTTGCATGAGAGTTCTAATTGCCGCACATCCTTGGCAACATCCAGAATTATCCGGCATTTACATTTTGGATATTCTTCTGGTGAGTGAGGGCTTCTCATTGTGGGTCTTAATTTTAACTTCCATGATGACTGATGATGCTGAGAATCTTTCCATGTGCTTTGGTAAGGATTGCCTTTCATTTGTTTCCATATGAACATCTAGTTTTCATGGCACCATTTCTTGAAAAGACTATCATTTCCCCTGCTGAATTTCTTTGGGAACTTTTGTTTGATGGACTCTGATCTGCTCCACTAATCTGTCTGGTATTCCTTATGCCAGTCCCAGGCCATCTTGATTACTGTGTTGTGAACATTATTAAAGTTCTCACTGTGTACCAGGAGAAGGACCTGGTAACCCACACCCAAAAATCAATCTGTCACTGAAAACTCTATGAATATCAGAGAAGCACTGACAATAGTGTTTCACCTGTTGTACACAGAGTCGCTATGAGTTGGATACCGACTTGAGAGAACCTAACAACAACAACTATGTACCAAGTATGGTCCTAGAGGCTTGGCATATATTAATAATTTAATCGTTATATCATCCTTGTGAGGTGGATGCTATTTCCATTCTCTCTCACATTCAGAGGGCTGGGATTTAGCTCAGTTGGTAGAGCACTGCTCTGCAGTCTCTGAGGTCCCAAGTTTGATTCCCAGCACTGCAAAAATGGGAGAAGGACGTGGCAACCCCCTCCCATGGCAATCCCGAAACAATCTGCCATTGAAAACCCTATGAGGGTCACTATGAGTCGGACACGACTCGACAGCACCTAACAACTAACATTCAGAACTTGCTCCTCAGAGAGGTTTAGCAGCCTGGCTGAGGTCACACAGTGGCAGAGTCAGGACTACAGCCCAGCTAGTCTGGCCACGGAATCTTTATTTGAATGCCTGTGCTCTTCTGCCTCACCCCACTGGCCCCGAGAAAGGCATATGTATATTATCAAAGGAGTCTGCACGTGTTGATAATTTCCCTCCCTCATCTCTGTGAGCCGCTTGGGGTCCCTGACCCTCCTGATGGGCAGCCCCTGGCGCTGTGGTACAGAGAGAGGAGTCCCAGTTTGTGGAGAGCTTTATGGATTGAATTGCATCCCTCCCCAAAGGGAACGATCGAAACCCTGGCCCTCAGTCCTTAGGATGGGATCTTACTAGGAAATTAGGTCTTTACAGAGTAATCAGGTTAAAATGATCCTGTGGCAGCCCTCATCCATCATGACCGATGTCCTTATAAAAAGACGACATTTGGACAGAGAGACATGCAAGCAGATAAAAGGCTGTGTGAAGACAAAGACAGCGACTAGGGTAAGAGCCCTATCAGCCCAAGGCTTCAAGGGTCACCAGCACGCGCCTGAAGCTGGGCGAGAGGCCTGGGCAGGCTCTTCCATGGCCCCACCAGGAATTAAGCCCATGGACACTTGGATATTGGTCTCTTGGCCTCCTGAACTGTGACAGGAGAGATTTCTGTTGCAGGAGTCACTGCGTCTGTGGTGCTTGGTGGCAGCAGCCCTGGCAAAGCAACTCAGGGAGCTAAGGTCTAGGGGAGCACAGAGCATGGGGTGCTGTCTGTGAAAAGACCAAAGGGATGGAGGAAGGGAGGATGGAGGAGTAGGAGAGGCCATCTAACATTTCACTTATTTCAAACTTGGCTTATTCCAAGTTTCCAAATCTGACTGAATGTGTCTTTACAATCTTTTCACAGATTATATTACCTATAGTTTACACAGGGCTAGGATTTAGCTCAGTTGGTAGAGCACTGCTCTGCAGTCTCTGAGGTCCCGAGTTTGATTCCCAGCACCACAAAAATGGGAGAAGGATAGGGAAACTCTATCTCAAAAAGTAAAAAAAAAAAAAAAAAAAAAAAAAAAAAAAAAAAAAAAAAAAAAAAAAGGCTGAAGGTGCAGCTCAGTGGTCCAGCACTTGCAGAGTGTGCAAGTTCGAGGCCCTGGGTTCAACCCCAGTACCACAGAAAAAAAAAAAGGGGGAGAAGGACGTGGCAATCCTGAAACAATCAGCCATTGAAAACCCTATAAGGGTTGGTATGAGTTGGAGATGACTTGAGGGCACCTAAGAACAACAGTAATAGTTTACCCACCCCCCTTGAGGTACACCGTATTTTATATTTATATTCATATATAAACCGGTGGGGTACTCAGGCTTGGCAGAACTCCCTGACTTCCCAGGGGACTGCACTGCCCCCTGAGAGTTCACTCCTGCTCAAGGGCGAGATCCACCTCTCAGAAGATTCTCCGCTCCCTCTGTCTTCTCCAGGGGGCGCCTTTCCCAGTCCTGCTGATACCCACGCGCTCAGTCCCTGCCTGGCTGGCTGGACGCGGGTGGGCCTGTGGGTTCCCTGGGCCGCCTGTGTGGAGGGCCCTGGCGGCCTCGGGGAGCAGGTCCTGCCACGGAGCACCAGCTCCTCAAACTCATTCAACCACCTGCTTCCAGCTGCGGATCCCAGCTGAAGGCAGGCGCTGGTCTCCAGGAAGCCGGCTGACCTCAGATGGCTTGAACGGAGCCTTACCCAGGAAGCGACTGCGCATTGATGCTTTGTTAGGAGCTGGTGCCTCGGCCAGTGGAGTGCAGAGAGAGCCAGGACCGCAGAGACCGCAGGGCGGCTGCCTTCCCACTTCTTAAACCTAGGAGGTGGTAGGTCAGTCTGTCTGTCTGTCTGTCTGTCTGTCTCTCTGTCTGTCTCTCTCTCTGTGTCTATGTGTGTGTCTCTCTCTCCTCCTTCTCCTCCTCCTCCTCCTTCTTCTGCTTTTGCTTCTTATTCTTAATCATTCTCTCTCTCTCCCTCTCTCCCTCTTCTTCTCTCTCTGTCTCTCTGTCTCTCTGTCTCTCTCTCCCTCTCTCCTCCTTCTTCTTCTTTTTCTTCTCTCTCTGTCTCTCTCTCTCTGTCTCTCTATTTCTCTCTCCCTCTCTCCTTCTCCTGCTTCTTTTTCTTCTCTCTCTCTGTCTCTTTCTCTGTTTCTGTTTCCCTCTCCTTCTCTCCTCCTCCCCCTCCTCCTCCTCCCCCTCCTCCTCCTCTCCTTCTTCTTCTTTCTCTTCCTCTCTCTCTCTCTCTCTCTCCCCTTCTCCACCTTGCCCCCCTACTTTTATTTTCCATCTCAAAACAACTCTGTAAAGTTTCCCCCGGTAGCTCTGGTCAACGTGGTGAAGACCAGTAGGAATCTACAGAAGCAATTTAAATGCTGGGCCCAGATTAGGGCCAGGGCCCATGAATGACCGCCTGGATCCTGACCTCTGGGAGTGAAGGAGCCCATCATCGCACCAGCCGCTGGCGAGTCTACAGGCAGAAATTGAGCTAGTGCCAGAGGGAGCAAGGGCTGGGGATAGTGTGATTCAGCTCTGCACAGAGAAAAGAAGCCCAGGCAGACCACAGGGAGTGAAAGTGCAAGTCTGGGTATCACCTTTTATTGCTAGGAATTCCGGTTGGATTTCCACAAATCCCTTGGTGGAATTTGTTATGTAAGTCCGGTGCCCCTGGGTTGCACCTCCAACCCAGTTTTTATGTTTTGAGTTAAGGTCTCGTTAAGTTATGCAGGCTGGCTGGTGCGGTGGTGCACACCTATAATCCCAGTGGCTTGGGAGGTGGAGGCAGGAGGATCGCAAGTTTGAGACCAGAGGCTGTCTGTGTAATTTAGTGAGACCCTGTCTCAAAAAGTAAAAAGAAATGGGGTGGGGTGCAGTTCAGTGCTCCAGCACTTGCAGAGCATGCAGGCGCGAGGTCCTGGGTTCAACCCCCAGTACCGGAAAAAAAAAATAATAAGTTACACGGGCTGCATCTGACCTTGAACTCATGATCCTCCTGCCTCTGCCTCTGGAAGTCACCGGGATTGCAGGTGTGCACCTGGTCAGTAATTCTGTTGTAAATAGCCAACCAAATCTCTCTCTGGAAAGGAGGGGAGATCTTAGAAGGTCTTGGCTATCTGCAAGTTAAAGGAATTTTAAAAGTCCATGTTTAGGGGACAGGGTGTCAAAAATGATCTCCTACTCAAAATAGGCTCTCTCTAAATTGAAAATTGAAAAAACTTCATTGAAACATAAAGTTTGTCTGGAAATTTCTGCTCAAGATGGATGTGTATAAGAGACCTATGTATGTGTTTGGACCAAAGGTTTGAGAAATGAAAAATAGTTACCTTTTAACTGACTGTCATTCCAGAGGGGATTCATGATCCCTTGTTGTTGTTATTGTTGTTGTTGTTGTTGTTAGGTGCCATGGAGTCTGTATCTGACTCATAGCGACCATGGGTACAACAGGCGAAACACTATTGTCAGTGCTTCTCTGATGTTCATAGGGTTTTCAATGGCAGATTGATTTTGGGGAGTGGGTTGCTGGGTCCTTCTCCCAAGCCTACAGCACCTGGTGTTCCCAGGCAGTCTCCCATCCAAATACTAACCAGGCCCCACCCTGCTTAGCTTCCAAGATCTGACGGGATTGGATGCCACAGGGCTACGGCTACAGGCCTCATGATCCCTAAGTATAATTTGATATTTTATTGGGCCAGAGTTTAGCTTAGTTGGTAGAGTACGGCTCAGCATTCTCTGAGACCCTGGATTCTGTCTCCAGCACTGCAAAAGTGGGAGAATGGCCAGGCAACTCAGTCCTGAAACAGCCAGCCATCAAAAACCTTGTGAATAGCAGAGAAGCATTGGCAATAGCACCAGGCATAACAACGTCCAGTAGTGCTTCATCTGTTGGACACAGGGTCACTGTGAGTCTGACCTGACTCGATGGCACCTAACAATGTCAACAACAACACGGTTGTGGTCATTTGTTAGAGCAGCAATAGGAACCAATCCAGCACCTCTCAGAGCTGTCCCAGAAACAGAATTCAAAGTTCAGAGGCCACTCCCTCCTTACTTGCAGTCACTAGTCTGTGGGTCTCTGGTTTTTTCCAACATTCTTACGACCTCATTTCCAAATATACACAGACTACATCATCCAGCCCTTTGCTGTAATGACTTATCAGAAAAGACCTCCCAATTCTTTTCAGTCTCCTTACTGAGATTTTGACAGTCTATTAAAACGGCTGTGTGGCCTAATAACATTGAGAAGGAAAGACGTTTTTATTCCTCTGATTTGCAGTTAATTTTGACGCAGGGCACCAAGCAGCAGCTGTAAGTAATTGCCTTCTTGCAGAACAGCTGGTTTTTCAAATTGATGTTAGGGGTGCAGCATTGGTTTCTGGGCAAGTGAACTTCCAGTGTGTGTCCTTTGGGTCATGCGAGGTTGTGTATTGCTGCCCCATGGTCAGGGACTGTGGGGACAGGGCACAGGCTCTGCTTTTGTAAATGAGAGCAGAATTCACAGTAAGACGTTGCATTCGCGGCAGCAACTTTGTGCAGCTATATGGGTCCGACTGCGCCATGAGGCGGAAGTGAAAACAAACCCTTCCTGGGTTCCGCTGCCTCCAGCCCCCCAGCTGCCCATGAGCTCTGCAATTTCAGAACCACGGCCTTTGGAGTTTACTGCCGAGGCTCAGGACACTGGATCTAGAACATTCCAAGAAGAAAGTGGGTAGAGATGACAAAGCCAAAAAGGAGGGTGTTTGGGCTCTGTAGTCTTCTCCACCTGTCAATCCTCACTAGCTGGATGCCCTTGGCCCAACTACTTAACCTCTCTGATCCCTATTTTCTCTTAGAGAAAGTGGGAGAAGAACAGATCTATGCCACAACATCCCCACATGTTTGTCAGCTTGTTGTGCTATGGGGGCTTGCATGTTGCTGTGATGCTGAAAGCTATGCCACTGGTATCTCAGATACCAGGGCCCTTGGTGGACAGGTTTTAGCTGAGCTGCCAGGCTAACACAGACTAGGGAGAAGGACCCAGCAGCCCACTCCCAAAACAATTAGCCATCGAAAACCCTATAATTAGCGGGGAAGCACTGTCTGATCTAATGCCAGAAAAATGAGCTCTCTAGGCTGAAAGCATTCAAGAACGACTGGGGAAGAGTTGCCTCCTCAAAGCAGAGTCGACCTTGATAATGGGAATCAAGTAAAACCCCTGGGACTTCTTTTTGCTAATGTGGCACAACTCAAAATGAGAAGAAATAGTGACCGCACCATTGGACTCAAACATAAAAAGACCATGTGCGTGACACAGTGTCGGGTAGTGTTTTGATCTGTTGTACATAGGATTGCTATGAGTCAGATCCAACTGGACACCACTCAATAACAACGCTTCAACAGGAATTATTGTAAGGATTATGCAGTAATCCACGGTGCTTAGCACAGGGCAGACATGCAATAAGTGTCAATGACCATGTCTTGAAACCAATCTACATGTAATTCTAACCTGCACCTGATTTTGTAGCCTTCTAAAACTGTTGAAAAAGTACAGATTAGATTCAAGAATACATGGTATTATGGTCAAATTGTGACTCCCTAAAATGTATAGTCTTACATATTTCGGACATGTAGTCAGGAGAGATCAATCCCTGGAGAAGGACATCATGTTTGGGAGAGTGGCAGGTCAACGCAAAAGAGGAAAACCCTCCACCACCAGATGGATTGACACAGTGTCTGCAACAATGGGCTTAAACATAAATAAGATCGTGTGCCTGGCACAGAATTGGGAAGTGTTTCGTTCTGCTGTACATAGGGTCGCTATGAATTAGACTCGACTCGACGGCACCTAACTGTTGGGGATTTTTAAAATTATATTTCTCAACTAGGGTCCCTCAAAACAGCCTGAGGGGCTGACCCCTAGTTGACCCCAGGGCTCATCCCACTCACTCAAACCAGCCCCTCCCATCAAGTGAGCAAAGATGGCCCCCAGCCAGCTTGACCTGCCCTAACCACCTTAATTTTGATTGGCTCCCCTCACCACTTTCAGGTAATAACTATCCCCACTTGGCAGGTATGTCAGTTTACCCGCTGTACCTGTCAGGTGTGTGCCCTGATTGGCTGAATCCCACCATGTGACCCCCCCAGGACCCTATATAAGCAGGGCTCCTGGACCCCATCTTCACCCTTGAAGACCCCCTGGAATCCTCACCTCTCTAACCATCTCCTGAACCCCATCACCTGGACCAGCACTCCCTACTCCAGCAAGACCTTCTAGCAAGCTGGCGAGATCAAGCCCAGGGGCCCCGAAGAGCCAAAGGCATCTAGCAAGCCACGAAGAGCCTCCCAATTCCTCCCATCCTTGGGAAGGAGGGAGGTAAAGAAGGCGAGCCTCGAGAGTCAAGACCACCAGACCTCCACGGAACACCAGCGGCTGTGGCTGTGCCTTTAAGGCTGAGCTGTACCAGCACTCAGCCTGCAGCATTCCATGCTGTAGGCCCAGAGCCAACACTTAAAGGGTATAGAGCTCTGCTCTATAGGGGCTGCTTGCTCCTTGCTCTCCATCAGGGGAGCACCCTAATAAACCTTACCTACCCTTGTTTTACCATCAGAAGGTCTCCCAAGGTCCTTCTTTCACGGCACTGGCCATTTGTTATGTTGAGGGTTTGGCCCTAATCTTAGCCGGGCTAGAGCTAAAACCCCAACACCTAACAACAACAACAACAAAATGTATGTGTTGAAGTCTTTAGTTGCTCAGAATGCGACCTTATTTGGAAATAAAGTTGTGGCCCATCTTATTAGTTAAGCTGTGGTTACACTGGAGCAGGCTGGACTCCTAATCTGATATGACTGTCCTTATAAAAGAGGAAATTTGGACACAGACACACAGGAAGCTTGCCGTGTGAACACTGGAGTCAGGCTGCCGAAAGTCAAGACCTCCCAGGTGACCAACCAGAGCAGATCCTCTTCATACCTTCAGGGGGAGCGTGGACACCTTGACCTTGCCCTTCCAGTCTGCAGAACCGGGCTGCAGGACTTCTCTATCTCTTGAGCCCCTCCACTGGTGACACTTGGTTGGAGCAGCCCTGGCACACTAATGTGGTTACTAATTGGCCTGTTTCCAATTATGACACTCTGGAGTTCTTGAATTTCCTTGGGCCTTTGTTTCCAATGCTCTGTTCTGCACCTGCCTTTGTATCTCCTCCCCCTTCTAGCACCAGGGGTCAATTTTGTAGAAGACAATTTTTCCACGATGGGGATGGGGGGTGATGCTGATCCCACAGAGGCGGGGCTCAGGCAGTAGCTTGAGTGATGGGGAGCAGCTCTAAATACAGATGAAGCTTCACTTGCTCATCTGCTCAACTCTTGGTGGGCAGCCCAACTCCTAACATTCCACAGACTGGACCTGAGGGTTGGGGACTCCTGCTTTAGTGGATAAGAGGGTCCAGCTGCCCGGTGCACTTCCTGTATTTCCATAAGTCCTGCTGCTCCTTCAGCTCTTGGCTTTCTGGTCTCCTCCTCCAGGGAGCCTGCCTGGGTCTTCCCACAGGACAGCTTATCTCAGTGTCACGTGTAGTAATTATCTTTCTGGGTCTGTTTCTCCCTCTAGGTCATTACTATAACACAGGGATCTCTAGCACTGTGTGGGTGCTCTGTGGGCCCTTGTGAAACGGACAGGTTCATGGATGCAAGACTTCTCCACCAGACTATGAAGTGGTCACTCTCTGCTCCGACTCTACAGAGTCCCTGCAGGCCTAGAAAGCACAACCTCCTTCCGCCTTGGGCCATGGTCAGCCTCCACTGGACCGTGAGCTCCTGCAGACAGGCGCTTGGCAATGGCCCACTGTGACCTGGCACAGGGTTGGCAGCTGTCCTCAGGGGGAGCTGACAGGAGCTCACTGCAGGTCTACAAGGCACCTTCCAAAGTCCAAGCAGATGAGATCCACTGAGGTATGAGTTTAGCCTAGAAAGGTCCCTTCTCTCCCAGGAGGGGGAGTCTTTACCCTTCTTTATTTGCCATGGAAGACCTTGCCCAATATGACCAGCATTTAGTGAAGACAATCTGCCTGCCCTAGCGGGACTGGAGGGAGTGGCTTCTGGAGCCAGGGAGACCTAGGCTGGGCACAGCACCCCACCTCAGTCTGCTCCTCTTTCAAACAAGGGCAACCCCCAGACTTTCAGGAATGACGGGATTCCACATCCAGCACAACAAGGTGTTGGGGACAGTGGAAGTCCTGTCGCATCCTCTCTCCCTTCTCCCTCAGGTTCTGCCCCCCAATGACTGTGTGACACTGCTTTCAACCACCAAAAGGTCACCAGAGTCCCTGTAAAGTCCTGCTCTCTGCAAGGATGTGCCTCACAGCCTTGCTTCCAATGACAGATTACCGCAGCCTACCTACACAGTCGCTTGCTGACCATGCGTCATCTGCCAGGCTCTGCTTGACCCACTTAAAGTCCATTTGTTTAGTCCTCAGCTTATGATTATGAGGCTGGGACATTGTGTATATAGAAATGTTGGGATTTTTAAAATGCACCCCATAACTAGGGTCCCTCATACTAGCCCGAGGGACTGACCTCTAGGTGACCCCAAGGCCACATTCCACTCACTCACTCCTACTCCTCCCATTGAATGAGCAAATATGGCCCCTGACCAGCCTGACCTTGCCTCAGCCACCTCAGTTTTGATTGGCTACCCCTAACACCCCAGTTAAATAACTGCACCTACCAGGCAGGTATGACAGTTTACCTGCTGTACCTGTGAGGAATGTGCCCTGATTGGCTATCCCCAGTACACACCCCCCTCCAGGAGCCTATATAAGCAAGTGCCTGGGCCCCAGTTAACCCACCACCATTCCCTGTCCTTCACCTGCTGTCCAGACCCCATCACCTTGATCCAGCTCCCCAACCCAGCAGAAGATCTCCAAGCAAGCCATAGCATCAAGATCAGGGACCCTGAAGCGCTGAAGGCTATAAGCAAGCCACAAAGAGCCTCCCAGTTCCTCATATCCTTGGGAAGGAGGGAGGCAGAGAAGGCAAGCTGCAAGAGTCAAGACCACCGGACCTCCAGCCCAGCGGAACACCAACTGCTTGTAGCTGTGCCTTTAAGGCTGAGCTGTTCCACCAGTGAGCTTGCAGCATTCTATGCTGCAGGCTCTGAGCTAGCACTTGAGCACTTGACAGGGGCTGCTTGCTGGTTGCACCCCACTTGGGGAGCAACCCAATAAACTTCCCTCTCCTGTTTCCCACAGAAGGTCTCC
>VMDO01021477.1:0-35333 GCA_007922755.1 Pedetes capensis | reverse complement strand
TGCAAACTATCGGACAATATCATTAATATCACACACCAGCAAAATTCTACTAAAGATCATTCAGAAGCGACTGCAGCAATACATAGACAGGGAATTATCGGAAAATCAAGCGGGATTCAGAAGAGGGCGGGGAACTAGGGACATCATTGCTGATGTCAGGTGGATATTAGCTGAAAGCAGAGAATATCAAAAAGATGTCCATCTATGTTTTATTGACTACGCAAAAGCCTTTGATTGTGTGGATCACAACAAATTATGGATAACACTTCGGAAAATGGGAATACCAAAACACCTAATTGTGCTCATGAGGAATCTGTACATGAACCAGGAGGCAGTTGTTCGAATAGAACAAGGAAACACTGAGTGGTTTAAAGTTGAGAAAGGTGTGCGTCAGGGCTATATACTTTCACCCTATCTCTTCAATTTATACGCTGAGCAAATAATCCGAGAAGCTGGACTTTATGAGGAAGAACGTGGCATCAAGATTGGAGGAAGACTCATTAATAACCTGTGTTATGCAGATGACACCACTTTGCTTGCTGAAAATGAAGAGGATTTAAAACATTTACTGATGAAGATCAAAGATCATAGCCTTCAATATGGGCTACGACTAAACATCAACAAAACAAAAATCCTTACGACTGGGTCAGCACACAACTTCACATTAAATGGAGAAAAGATTGAGGTTGTCCAAGATTTTACTTTGCTTGGCTCTATAATCAACACCCGTGGAAGCAGCAGTCAAGAAATCCAAAGACACATTGCTCTAGGAAAAGCTGTGGCAAAAGATCTCTTCAGAGTATTGAAAAGCAAAGATGTCACATTGAAGACAAAGGTGCCTCTGACTCCTGCCATGGTATTTTCAGTGGCATCATATGGTTGTGAAAGCTGGACATTGAACAAGAGAGACAGAAAAAGAATTGATGCTTTTGAATTGTGGTGCTGGAGACATCTATTGAATATACCATGGACTGCCAAAAGAACCAACAGATCTGTCCTAGAAGAGGTACAACCAGAGTGCTCCCTGGAAGCAAAAATGGCCAAACTGCGTCTTACATATTTCGGACATGTAGTCAGGAGAGAACAATCCCTGGAGAAGGACATCATGTTTGGAAGAGTGGCAGGTCAACGCAAAAGAGGAAAACCCTCCACCAGATGGATTAACACAGTGTCTGCAACAATGGGCTTAAACATGAATAAGATGGTTTGCCTGGCACAGAATCGGCAAGTGTTTCGATCTGCTGTACATAGGGTCGCTATGAGTCGGCCTCGACTCGACGGCACCTAACAACAACAACAACAACAATCTTTAGCTAAATTTTAAACATTTCTACCTATTGTGGTGGTTCTTAACCGCTTGGCTTTAGGTCAAATGACCTTATTTGAAATTCCACTTTGGACAGTTAAAAGCTATATAGTCTCAGGCAAAAATCTGAATATTTTTATTTCAATTTCCTTATTTGTAAAATTGAAATAATAATACTTAATGTCTCTGGGGTCAGATGGCCTGTGTTTTTACATCAGCTCTGCCACTTTCTTGTTAAGTGAATTGGAGCATATTAAATAATATTTCTAGTGTTCAGGATTTCTTCATCTCTAAAATAATTGTCTTTGGATGCCATTGAGTCAGATCCAACACGTAACAACCCTATGCACACCAGAAAAAAACACTACCCGTCACTGTACCATGCACACAATCTTTTTTATTTTTGAGCCCAATGGTGCAGACACTATGTTTCCTCTCATTTTGAGACATGTCACATCAGCAATGGAAGGTCCTCAGGGCTCTACTCCATTCCCTCATTATGGTTGACTCTACTTTGAGGACGCAACTCTACCCCAGTCATTTCTTGAATGTCTTCCAGCCTGGGAGGCTCATTTTCTGGCACTATATTTGACTGTGCTTCTCTGTTATTTACAGGGTTTTCAAGGTTGTTTCAAGAGTGGGCTGCCAGGTCCTTCTTCCTAGTCTTTCTTAGTCAGGAAGCTCAATTGAAACCTGTCCACCTTGGGTGGCCCTTCTGGTGTCTGAAATACCAGTAGCATAACTTTCAGCATCACAGCACCATGTAAGACCCCACAGCATGACAAGCTATTAGACACATGAAGGTCTAAAGTAGTACCTACTTCATAATACAGCTATGAAGACAAAATGATGTAAAATATCTAAAATGGTTTAGAATAGCACCTAGCACTCAATAAATATTAGCCTTATAATGTCCATTAAAGGCTAGTACAGGCTTGACACATGTAAAACCTCTAATGTTTCTGGCTATGATTCCTTTTTTTTGGGGGGGGGGGCTGTGGGTTGTACCCAGGGCCTCATACTTGCCTGCTTTGCAAGTGATGTACTACTGAGCTGCACCCCCAGCCCATTTTTTTTTTTTTTACTTTTTGAGACAGGGTCTCGCTAAATTACACAGATTGCCTCTGGTCTCGAACTTGCAATCTTCCTGCCTCTGTCTCCCAAATCACTGGGATTACAGGTGTGAGCCACCATGCCTGGCTGGCTATAATTCTTCTGTCCAATTACTTATAATTGAGCCATTCCAAATACACTAAAGAATACAAATTTATCAAAAATGTTTTTATTTTTATTGACAGTAACTTAATCAAAAGTAGGGCTTCATATTATTGTAAACTTGAGTGAAGTTCTGATGTGATGTTTATATAAACATTTAGTAAGACTCTGAAACAAGAACTGCCTATCATTAATTTTTAAAACTTTATTAGCAGCAAACTCTTTTTAGAAATAAAATCTTACTCAGAAGATGAATATATAAATATATATTTGTAAGGCAAATAAATTTGAATTATAAGACCAAAAGTCATGTTGGGTGTGTATTATTTGCCAGGTTCTTGTTGTTAGGTGCTATCACGTCAGGTCCAACTCATAGTGACCCAATGCTCAACAGAATGGAACACTAACCAAGACTGTCACGCACATGATCTTTTCATGTATGAGCCCACTGGTGCAGGCACTGCGTTTCTTCTCATTTTGAGTTGTGCAACGTCAGCAACTAGACATCCTAGGGACTTTACTCCATTCCCATCATTAAGGTCAACTCTACTTTAAGTAGGCAACTCTTCCCCAGTCATTTCTTGAATGCCTTCTAGCCTGAGGAGCTCATTTTCTGGCACTATATTTGACAGTTCTTCTCTGCTATTCATAGAGTTTCTTCAATGGCTAATTATTTTGGGAGTGAGCTGCTGGGTTCTTCTTCCTAGTCTGTCATAGTCTGGAAGCTCAGCTGAAATCTGTTCACCAGGAGTGGGCCTGCTGATATCTGAAATACTGGTGGCATAGCTTTCAGCATCACAGCAACATGCAAGCCCCCATGGCATGACTAATTACAATAGAGATACAATTAATAATGATTTTACCCTTTGGCATCTAATGCTATGAGACATCCTTCGACCTTTTAAAATAAATGCAGTTTCTATATCTCAACCAAGACAACTGATAATCAAGAATGTGCTGTTAAGTGCCATCGAGTTGTTTCCAATTCATAGTGACCCTTATATGGTTTTCAATAGCTGAGTGTTTCGGGATTGCCTTGGGAGTGGATTGCCATGTCCTTCTCCCATTTTTGCAGTGCTGGGAATCGAACTTGGGACCTCAGAGACTACAGAGTGGTGCTCTACCAACTGAGCTAAATCCTAGTCCGATACTCAAGAGTATCTATATTCTTTTCCTAAACCTATAAAATCTTCTGAGAAATTGATAAATGATACTGTGAAATGAATTTCCAAATAAAGATAAGTTGACATCTATCACATAAATGACTATTTCTCTTAACATCTAATTTTTATTCTTATATTCCTTAGCTGGATTTCTGACCAATGACATTCCTTCATGAATAGAATGAGCCCTGTTTTAACTAAGTGGATCATCAGGCTAGAAGTAGAGACTCCTGTGACATAGCCCTAGCTGAGAGGAGTTCTGTGACCTTAGGCAACCTTCTCAGTAGGAATCTCAAATCTTTCTAATCAAAGTTTAAAAGGCCATTTTCTATCTACTGGATATATTGTATAAAAGATTGTGATATGATCATCCTCCTTTATACAAATAACATGAGGTACTCCAAATAAATGTAAAATGCTATAAAATGATTTCTTTATTAATGTTATGTTTAATAACCTGCAATGATTTAGCTTTAATAGGATAAGATAGTAAGCTAAAATAGAAGAATAGGTTTGACTATCCCTTAAAGTTAGTAAATTCTTGTTAAAATACATAGTAGCTTTCACACATGTATTTAGTATATTGCTATTTAAATAAATGACCATCATTACCTCAAATACTAGAGGCAAGTAGGCTCACTAGTCTTGGTGTCTATTATTAAAGCCTTGTAATTAATATAAGGGGCAGTCAGGAAGCAATGGAATCACTAACACTGCACTTTATGACAATGGTCAATCATCATGTCTCAGTCTCAAGGCACGAGGATAATAATACTGTCTCAATTTTGTTTTATTTTGCTTGTCTCACAAGAGTTCATTATTCTTTCATCTAAACTTATCACATATATAGAAAATACATGCATTGGGATGAGGCCATTTGTTTGATCCCATAGGTAAAACATCCAAAATGAAACAAATTGTCCTAATTTCCTATTCTCCTGACCAGTGAGGAGAAAAGGAAACTCATAAACCTAGATTCTTTCATTTTTTCTCTTTCATCTCAATTTTAATCTTCCCCTTCCATTTACAAAAAGTTGTAATTTGAAGGAGGGAAAGAAAAAAAGAGTATTTAGCAGAGCCTTGGCTCCATGCCACTTCTCTGAAAAAAAAAACAATCACTGAAAAGCAACATGATTCATTGCTGCTGTCTCAAGTGCTCCTAAGACTGAGGATCTTCTGCCAACACTGGAATATATATTTGTATTAAATGACTTTAATATTCTCTAGAGTAGAGGTGAGCAGTCAATGGCCCAGAGAGTCTTATAAGATAGCACTACAGGCCAAACTGAGACGTAATGACATTGTATCTTTGATATCTTACATACGACCCTTTCTCACGTCACTCAATCCTGCTTTGCACTTTCTACTTTATATACTTTAAAAGTATGTGTGTATACATATGTATATGGAAAGTTCATCTCATAGAAAAGAAATAAACTGCACAGTCCTTAACAAAAAGCCTGCATTAAACAGTGTGGAAATAATTGCCAAGCAACAGCTAGTGCCAGTTATTAAGATATTGTCCCTTGGCTCCAAATTTCTATGAACCGTGTTGTGTTGTTGGACCCGAGAGTCCACAAATCACAGGTCTGCTTTACCAGGTGACTCCCCCACCACCACTTTCGAGTTTTTTTCTTTGGGATAGAGTCTCATTATGTAGTCAGGCTGGCCTCAGACTCACCATCCTCCTGCCTCAGATTCCCAAGTGCTTGTGATTACAGCCAGGCGCCACCACACCTAGCTACCAGCTGCCTCTTGAGTACACTTGATGGAGTCTACAGGCTGAAGAGAAAATAATAGACTTGCTTCTTCCCATCTGCTACTCATTCCTGTACAGATCACCACATTAATGCTTCTTCACCTCAGCAGCAGGAATGCCTTTCCATGGCTGCAATTCCCCAACAGTTTAGAACCAGGTCCATCACACCCATACCGCTCCACCCCAAAACATCAGCACCACTCAGACAATGTCCCCACCTTTATCATCTGAGTTTCACCTTTGTGATCTCTCTTCTCTTAAGTTTTAATAATTCTAATCTCTTCCTTTTATTCCTCAATCCTCAGGATGACAGCGGCTTCTCAGTTACTACCTCCTTAATAACTAGTGTTCATTTCAGTTACCTGATTAATAACTCCAGGTTTAGTTTGTAATTCTTCAGATTCTTCTCTGTTGAAATAGCAGATATGACCTCTGACTTTTACCTGGACTCTGACATGATGCTTAATATATAGAAAGTTGTTGTTAGGTGCCTTCAAGTCGGGTCCTACTCATAGCGACCTTCACAAGGTTTGCAATGGCCGATTGTTTGGGGATTGCTTTAGGAATAGATTGTCAGGTCCTTTTCCCATTTTTGTGGTGCTAGGGATTGAACCCTGATCCTCAGATAACGCAGAGCAGCACTCTACCAACTAAGCTAAACCCCAGCCCACACAGAAAGTAGTATTATATAAACTGTGTGTCCCAAGGTTGTTTTAAAAATAAAACCATGTAAAAGTGGAGCAGAGAAAAGGGTAAAGTATAAATATTCAGCTGTCAGAGTTGTTAGATGGCAGGAGAAGAAGCAATGTAGAAGAAAGGGAATGCTAATAGTGTCCTCCCACTTTTTTTACAAAGTAGAAAGAGGAGAACTCTTGTCCATGACAGATATAGTAACAATGTGATATAATTTGAAATTGCACAGGTGATCTGTAAAAGAAGTGGGGATTAATGACATACAACAACAAAATTAAGAGAGGAAAGAAGGAAGGGACTGTGTACAAGTTAAACTATTTATCAGTTAGCAGGATGGCATTTAAAGATGATAACTAAAAAGTAATAGACTAACATGTTACTTAACTATATGGAGGTAAACCCCAAAATAATTTGGAAACAAATGATTAAAGTGTTTAACTCTGAGAAGCGACAGTGGAACTGTGCAGAAGCAAGACAAAAGTAGTTCTCTCTTATATAACCTTTCCATTTAGTTTTTAACATTTTGTTAATTTGATTGCTTAAATTTAAAATTTTAAAAATACAAAGAAAGGGACTTTCACTTCTGGCATGATGAAGTAAACTACTTTTTTCTATTTCTCACTCTACCATAATTACAATTAAAAACACTGAACATTATATATAAAGCAAACATAAGAAAACTCTAGAAAGAAGAAGGAAGGCAAGCTAGCTAGGAATCTTGAGACCCAAGGAACATCACAGTGATAAGATCCCTGGGGTTTCTTTTTGTCTCATGAATCCCAGACTTAAGAGCTGAAGAAGCTTGCAACAGGGAAACAGCAAATGAGCCTTAACTACAAAGCCCCAACAAAAGTCTGCTCCTTCCACCCCAAGAGCTAGGAAAGAGGACCCCTAGCAAGGCAGGAAAGTCACAGTCGTTCTACTCTAACCAAACAATGAAGGAAGGGAAAGCTGTGCCCTAGCACTCCCCAGGCCAGCAAAGGAAGCTGGAAGTCCACCCTCCCAGCGCTGAGGTGCCTGAGCTGCCCAGCCTGGCAGAGGCTGCCACGCCCTCCGCTTTCCCCACAGCAGCAGCGACAGGGAGCCTGGGGGAGTCAGGACTGTTGCCATCACCCAGAGTGCATGGGGCCACCTCCACTATCGTGTCCCCTGAAGCCAGTGAGGAGCAGTGATAAAGCACCAAGGTGTCTGGTTATAGCCAGGCTTCCCTGTGTGATGCCCTCATCTGGCAGGCATCAGGAGGAAAGCTATTCTCCTCACTTGGGACTTGATGCACAGCCATCAAAACGTGCTACAGACTCTGAAGGAAGTTGGAGTCAAGGATGCAGGTGGCCAGCCACACTCTAATGCATTTCTGCATTTCTAGCCCAGTCAACTCTATTCTGAGGTCTCTGTAGGAGGGAAACTTGAAAATACTTTTCTCCACCCTGTTCACTACTATTCCTCTCCTAGCCCTTCCCCCTCTCCTTCTCCAGCCCCCTGGGTCCATAAAACTGCCATAGCCTTTTGCCCAGGGCTCCATCAGCAGTGAGACAGCACCATCTCTGGTGTGTTTAAATTTTGTGATTATATGAATCCAAACATTGTATTTTCATTTCTCCCAAAATATCAAGAGCAAGTCTTCTACATTGTATTTTATAAATCATACAACTTTTATGATCCATAAGAATTTAGTTCTCTCTTCTGAATTCTGTAATTCTGATATAAGTTAAATTTAAATTGATCCAACTGGGAGTTGTCAAATCCCATAAAAGCAATTATAGTCATAAAGAGATGCTACAAAATTGATATTGGAGCTATAAAACTCACAGCCTCCCCCCAACCTCCAGTGCCTTCATGCACACAAACAAAGTGCTTGCCTTTTATGAATATGCCAGGAATGTATCCCAGGTAACCATAAGGTTGCACACAGGTATTGGTTTAAAATTCTCTTTCATTAAGGATAAGTCAAGAATAAAACCACTATCTTGACATTGTGAATACTGCAGCATAAAAAACAGTTCATAAGATCAGTGTGTCCTGTTGTTCAAAATTGAGAATTTTTAATACTGAACTAATATCCTTTTTGTGTTCATTGGGGGTCTTAAGTAGTCAGAATTATCTGATAACTAGTAGCTGAGAATTTTCATACCTTTACTTTTTTTCTACAGTTACTTCTTTCGCATTTTTTTCTAAGATAATGACTAGCATCACCATTGTTCTGCTGCAAGCTTATATTTTTCTTTACCCCAAGCACAGAGAAACTAAAAATATTAATAAAGGAAGAATAAGGGGAGTGGGGAGTAGGCCATTCCTGATCTACTTTCACAATGCACAATGTAAAGTCTCAACAGAGATTGTCAATTCTTTCTTCAGTACTGGGGGGTGGATCCCAGGTCCTCACACATGGTTGGCAAGAGCTTTACCACTGGGCTTCACTCTCAGCCCTATTTTTATTTTTTATTTTGAGACAGGATTTCACTAAATTCCACAAGCCACCTTTGGACTCAAATTTGCAATCCTCCTCCCTCAGCCTCTACAGTTGCGAAGATTACAAGTATGCACCACAATGTCCAGCTGGATTCTCAAATTTTTAATGTGCTAATTTGAAATGTTTGAGAAACAAACACACAGAGCATGAAACAGTTCATAGCAGTTAAGTTAGACCAGTCAGATCAGTTCTCTTCAATCTTACATTCTCTCATCCTTCCCCTAGCAATGCAGAGGGTTTTTATTTACTAAATTATTACAAATGTGTTTTTCTCTTTGTGGGTAGCTTGCTTAAAATATTATGAAAAGGGACACTGTCATCTTGTGACCAGATTTCAGAGAATTGTTATGATAATCAAATAACCAAATGTTAAAAATACTCTGGCTCCCTCAAAACTCACATTGAAAACTAACCAATATAATGGGTAGATGAAGTTTAAGCCAATCGATTCAAATAAAATTATAGTTAACACTCGAGACCCATTTTCTTCAAGATACTGATTTTAAAAGATAAAAGCTTTTATCAGGTTCCTAATTATCAAGATAACCCAGATTCCCATAGGATAGAATAATATATACTAGAATCATCATTTTAATTCAATAGGTCATTGAAGACATATGACAGACTTAACTTATAGCATTCACACTAGGTGATTTCATAACAAAAGTAAATCAAGTCTTTAAAAAAAAACAGCTATTTTGGTGACTCTCCTCATGCTGAGAATAACATTCCAATTGCCCTACGTGTTTGGGTTTTTTTAACCAAACACTACTGTTAATAACTCCTCATATGTAAAAATAAAATGTCCTCCCCACCCTCCTACTTCCCCCAATAAAATGCTACTTGTGTTTCAGTTTGCACCCTCCTCCTTAATTAGGTAAATCTGCTTTTAGTTTTGTGGCTTGGATATGAGTTATTTTTCTACAGGACTGGGCAAATGAATGAATAGAGATATAATTCTTTTAAACAGGCACAGGCAGAACATTCGAGCACAGCCTGTACAATAACTTCTAGATATACAATCTTGTGACCCAGAATTACCCACAAATTCCTGCTTGCCTTCATTCACTCACATTCAAGTGAGGATCCTCAAATATCATGGTTTACAGAGAAATCAGGGTTTATGATGTTTTCAATTCTTGTAAGATGCAATTTTGTCTGAGAAGTTGTGACCATGAAGATTTTTCATTAATAGGATTATAGCAAATTCTTGACTTCAACAAAAGCCAACATTTAACTTCAAGGGTTCTGTACACTTTTATTCTAAGTCTATAAATAGTTATTGGGAACCTATTCCTTGGTAGATGCCTGCAGCCGTAGCCCTGTGGAATCCGATCCCATCAGATCTCGGAAGCTAAGCAGGGTTGGGCCTGGTTAGTACCTGGATAGGAGACCGCCAGGAACACCAGGTGCTGCAGGCTTGGGAGAAAGACCTGGCAACCCCCTCCCAAAAATCAATTTGCCATTGAAAACCCCATGAACAGCAGAGAAGCACTGACAATAGTGTTTCCCCTGTTGTACAGAGGGTCGCTGTGAGTAGGATATCAACACCTAACAACAACATTCCTTGGTAGACACTCAAAGAGGCCTTGGGAAATAAGCAGTCAGCAGAAAAGATACGGTCTCAACAGGACAGAGCATGTAGTCTACTTGAAAACAATTATTAAGCAGGTAATACACATGGGGGAAAGTGTGGCAAAAGTAGTAAAAGCAGTATTTGAATGCAAAGCTCCACTTTCTAATTTTTGACATTAGATGAACACAGACACTATCTGTTCACTTTCTTGGTCATGAGAATCCTTTAATCTCACTACACTGAGCTAGCTTTTAATAAGACAGACCTTGTCTGTTGTATCTCTTCAGAACAACTGTAAACAGTATCTATGAGTAGACAACTATGTATCATATAGGAATTGAATCAGGTAAAACTATGTTGCTGTTGCTGGGTGCCAGTGGAGTCAAATCCATCTCATAATGACCCTTTGTGCAACAGGGCACAACATTAACCAACACTGTGCCATGCACATGATCTTTTAAGGTTTGAGCCCATTGTTGCAGCCACTCTGTACCTTTTCATTTTAAGTGCCACATCAGCAAAAGGAGGTCATTAGGGTCAGCTCTACTTTGAGGAGGCAACTCTTCCCTAGTTGTTTCTTAAATGCCTTCCAGCCTGTGGGGCTCATTATCTGGCACTATATTCGACAGTGCCTTTCTGCTATTCATAGGGTTTTCGATGGCTAATTAATTGTTTCCGGAATGGGTTACTGAGTCCTTCTCCCTGGTCTGCCTTGGTCTGGAAGCTCAGCTGAAACCTGTCCACCATGGGGGGCCCTGTTGGTATCTGAAATACTGGTGCTATAGCTTTCAGCATAACAGCAACATGCAAGCCCCCACAGCATGACAAGCTGACAGACACATGGGGGAGCTAAAAATATAGAGACTCAAAAGCCACATTTAACAAGAAATCTGAAGACAGTGATTGTAGAAGCTGATTCAGCAGCTCGAGTCTATCAGGAACCCAAGTTCCTTCTCCCATTCTGCTCCAATCCCCTCAGCATATTGTCATTAACCTTCCTGCCTGCTGCCTCATGATTGAAGGATAGTAACTTCCCTCTGGCCATCATGTCCTTATTCACAGAAGGAATGAAAGGAGGAATAAGAGGGACTACCTGTCCACTTTTATAAAGAAAGCCAAATTTCCCCAGAAATCCTGTGACAGACTTCTTCCTCTACCTTACTGGCCAGGATGAGGTCATGTGGTAAGCTCCTTTGCCTTCTGGCTTCCTGTCATTTGGGGCAAATAAGAGATGTAAGCAGAATTGAGGGTGAAAGTTGAGAGAGGTCAGGAAATTTCTTTCCTGTTTCCTCCATTGTCCCATTTCAGCACTGAAATCCCAGCAGTGGCATATGTCCTATAACTACATTGCCTGCTGGGTCATCTCTTCCTCTCTGATGCCAGCTCCACTTCACCTCTTGCCTTTTCAGGCCTTGAGATAGTAACAGCCCCCCCCCCCCGCCCCCCGCCAGTGTGGCTGGTGTTGATACTTTTAGCCCTACTCACATCTCTCTAAATAGATTCCTCATTAAATCTTTCTAGTTGAACACCTGAATAAAATGCTATTCTCTGCTGATTCCAACCAATACACTGTTGCTGTTGTTAGGTGCCATCTAGTCAGTGCCCGACTCATAGTGACCCTAGGTACAACAGGTGAAACAGTATTGTCATTGCTTCTCTGCTATTCATAGGGTTTTCAATGGCTGATTGTTTTGGGGAAGTGGGTTGCCAGGTCCTTCTCCCAAGCCTACCACACCTGGTATTCCCAGGCAGTCTCCCATCCAAGTCCTAACCAGGGCCAACCCTGCTTAGCTTCCAAGATCTGACCAGATTGGACACCACAGTGGTACAGCTGCAGGCCCAACCAATACATACAGACCTTTAACAACAAAGAAGGCTGAAAATTCAGGAAACAGAACAGCCATGTCAACTTGGACAAATTATTATGCATTACCTGAGGTACATGCCATCCTAGACAAATGTAGGATAGGGTTCAAGAAAAACAGGGATATAGCTATTGATATATGTGTAACATTGTCTATTTTAAAGGATTTACAGTGAGGGATAGTTTAAAAGCAACTTGTGTGATCATGTCTTACTCATATTTAACTGCCCAAAACTAACTCAGTGTCCGGTAAAATACATCTCTACTAATGAGTAAATAATAATACTTTACACTTCTACAAGATTTGATAGTCTACAAAGTCTCCTCCCATCCATTATCCCATTTGATCCTTGCAAATAGCCCTATGAGTAAGGTAACAGACCTTTTTATCACCATTTTACAAATGAATAATCAGAAGTTCAGAGAGAATACCACCTTGCCTTGGGTCACACAATTATTAAGTGGTGGAACTTAAAAACAAAGTCAGATTTTCTGACTCCAAGTTCAGATCTTCAGAGCCACCCAATGAAGCTGACTGGACTGATTGCAGAAAACCAAGACCTGAGTGTTGTTTGGGGCATACAGAAGAGAGTATTTCCTTTCAGTTTCTCTGACTCGCAGATGCTGATATCCTCCAGCAGAGAAAATAAAGAACTCCTATGAGTTTTCCTTTGAAGAAACAGATTCTGTTTCTAACTGAATCTGTTACAACATGAGTTTTAAGGTCACACAAACACAAATTGAAATCATAGCTTTACTGCTAATTATATGGACCTGAGCAAGTTATTTAAGTCCCATGAGCTTTATTTTCCTGTTCTGTAAAATGTAAATACTAAGTACACTTCTTATGATATTGTGATGAAGTTTAAGTCAGATCAATTATGTAAAGTGACATCTTACATTTGTGATTATTGTGATTGTAAATGACCTTGGATTTTTATAACAAACTTTTGGAAGTTTTCAATTTCATTAAGAAACATTATTGTGGTACAGAGAAAACAGTTTATCAAGCTCTCGGGAATAAAGCAATTCCCATGGCTTCTGATTTTTCACAAGATTCTGATAGCTAATATTTACATATGCTTGCTATGTTGCAGGTGTCCAGAGGTAAAATTTTACTCTTTTTGCAGCTAAGTCTCCCTGCAGAAATTTTACTGAGATCTAAAGGACAGCCTCAAAATCCAAAAAATTATTGAATAGGTAGTAAAAGATTTACCTCCCCTGAAATCCAGGTTTATACCTACAGAAGAAGATAAGATCCAAGCCACAGAAAGAAACTAGGAGTTGTAAACCTAGAGATACTTGCTTTATCTTTCCATGGAGATACTTTCAATCTAAAAGATAAAAATCCAGTATTAGTCTCCTTCTTTTCCCAAGGAGAATTTGTTTCCTCTAGGAACAAAAATTATCTCTTCCTTTCTCAAAAAATGAAGACACATTCCCTTCCCTGTGAAAGTTCCAGATTCCTCCCCTACAATACAATCTTCTGCTCCTCTCTGTCTCCCATATACGGAGTCCTGTCTATCTGGCTCTCATTTCACCATCCCAGAAGAGAGATGTTTGAGGAGAAAAGATAAGAAACAAGATTATTTCGGTCCCTCTGGGTGTGACGTACACCTGTAATCCCAGCAACTTGGGAGGCTGAGGCAGGAGCACAGCAAGTTCAAGGCCAGATGTAGCCTGCATAATTTATCAAGACCCTGTCTCCAAATAAAAGATAAAAAATGGACTGGGGCACAACTCAGTGGTAGAACACTTGCAAAGTGTGTGTGAGGCTCTGGGTTCAAGCTCCAAATACTGCAAAATGATGATGATGATGATGATGATGATGATGATGATGATAACAATAATAATAATAGTAATCAGTCCCTATTCCAGAAAATTCCTGTCTACTTTTGGGATTATACAAATAAATAAAGCTATTAATCACCTTTCATCAGGCACTATGTTAAGAGTTTTGCATGAATTAACTCATTTGTTTCTTATAATAAAAGTATGAGTCAGGTACCACTCTTTTTCTTATTTAAAGATGGGGACATTGAAGCATAAAAATATGAGGTAGTTTACCCAAAGTCTGCCAACTAGTAAATAGCAAAGAAATGTCTTGAACCCAGGAAGTCTAGCTCCAAAGCTGTGTTGTAAGTACCTTTGCATGCTGCCTCTGTCTCTGGGTATTTGTGATTCAAAATGAATGAGCATTCACTGTGTCCCTCAACTACAAGACTCTTCTTCAGTCACATCAAACTACTCCCTTAGCCAATTGAAAAAATATTATAAGGAAACTGTCCTTCTGCCTAGTTATTGTCGGTCCTCAAATAAATACACACATCCATTTAGCACTTATTATAAAGCCTTCATGCCTCAAAATAATTCTGCCCAGACTAGGTCTTTGTAGGTCAAGACTGCTCATGTGCCTCATTTATCTGCCTTGATTAAGACAAACTTGTCCCTGAAAGTTAAACAACTTTCAGTGTTTTCTGTATACAAGTTTTCTAGTTTACCACTCAGCTAGTCCTGTGAAGAAACCTCTGTGTATCTAGTTAAGAGATCAGTGGGAAACAGGATGGGTGAGGAGAGGTGAATAAGGCATTTATTTACTAAGGAATAAACAGTCTGGGGTTTAGGTCAGTTTGTAGAGTGCCCCTCTGCATGCTTTGTAGGCCCTGGGTTCAATCCCCAGCACCACAAAACAGAAGGACCTGACAGCCAATTCCTGAAACAATTTTGAAACAATCAGCCATCAAAAACCCTATGAATGGCACTGCCAGACATAGTGCCAGGGGATGATTTGTTCTGTTGTACATAGTTATGTTGGTGTTGTTGGTAGGTGCCGTCGAGTCGGTTTCCGACTCGTAGCAACTCTATGTATAACATAGTCAATGCTTCTCTGCCATATCAATGCTTCTCTGGTACTCATAGGGTTTTCCATGGCAGATTGATTTTTGGGAGGGGTTACCAGGTCCTTCTCCCAAGCCTAGAGCACCTGGTATTCCCAGGCAGTCTCCTATCCAAGTACTAACCAGGCCCAACCCTGCTTAGCTTCTGAGATCTGATGGGATCTGAAGCCACAGTGCTACGGCTGCAGGCTGTTGTACATAGAATTGCTATGAATCCCACCTGACAACAAACTGTTAAAACACGGAAGACCATTACAGCTCCCCAGGGCTGAGAATAATTAGGAGCTATTACCACTCCTTAAGGGCCAGAGAAGGTTCCTGCAGCCCAGAGAGAGCAGCTGTGAGTGCAAAGATAGGGCTGCCTCTCAGGAGCCCTGACCTCTAACCAGACTGAGGCAGGATAAGGAGATATGGGAAGGGAAAAGAGCCCTCACCCCCAAGATCTGGTTTAAGTTTCACAGGCTAAGAATCAAGAATTTCAACACCACTACCAAGAAAACTGCTGTGAGGATTGCCTGCCTACAGTTATTATTTTGAGAGCGATTTCTAATGAAAATGTGAAAATAGCAAGAAGCTATGCTTAGGGTCAAAATGTGTGCGACCTCTGAATTTAACCATACTTTCTCCTCTGTAATCTTGTGCTTCTCTGAAAATCTCAAAATAAGATTATGGAACATATTTGCAACTTAATAGTACCCTTTCTTATCTGTAAACGTATACAATGCACCTCCTGGGCCACTCTATTATCTCCTGTTACTAAAGAAAAGTTCAAAAGATAGAAAGTATACCAAACCATTTCTGCTTAATCTTTTCAATACTCTAAGCAATGGAACTTCTTCCTTTGGCCTATTTTGTCCTATGTTTTTGTCTTAGTGGTAATTTACTATCATCCCTGAACCTTAACAATGTACTCTGTAAAGCCACTTTACAATTTCATTTACAAAAGAGCAAATTCTTTAAAACAGAAAGAATAGGTACATGACCTACTTGTTTTTTGTTTTTAATACTTTGGCCACAAAATTTTATATGTATATATATATTCTGTTGTTAAGCTATTCAAATGCAACTCTCTCTTGAGGAACCATTACTGTGATACTTTTTTTCTTAGATTTTATTTATTCATGTTAGTGGGGTATAGAGAATAAGCCAGGTCATATATCCATTACACAACTATCAAATCAGTTTTGCTTACACTTCTATCTCCTTAAACATTTTACAGAACAGAATAAACAAACAAAAAAAGACAACAAAAAGAAAGAAAATGTAAGAATTTTTAATAAACATGAAATGACAGTCATATGCAGCCATGGGTTATACCATGGGATTTTTTTTTCATCTTTCCTCTTTCTTCTTTTCCATATGTGTGCATAGATACATATATATGTGTGTGTCTGTGTGTGTGTGTGTGTGTGTGTGTGTGTGTGTGTGTATATATATATATATATATATATATATATATATATAATTTTTCATTGTTATATTGTTAGGTGCCCTCTACTCAAGCCCAACTCAGAGTGACCCAATGTACAACATAATGAAACACTCCCCGATTCTGTTCCAGGCACTCGATCTTATTTATGTTTAAGCCCATTGTTGCAGACATTGTGTCAATCAACCTAGTTGAGAGTCTTCCTTTTTTTTGTTGACCTGCCACTATCCCAAACATGATGTTGTTCTCCAGGGATTGTTCACTCCTGACAACATGTTCAAAATACATAAGCCATCCTTGCTTCCAAGGAACACTCTGTTTGCGTTTCTTCTAGGACAGATCTGTTGGTTCTTTTGGCAGTCCATGGTATAGTTAATATTCGTCTCCACCATAATTCAAAAACATTAATTCTTCTTCTGTATCTCTTATTCAATATCCAGCTTTCACAAGCATATAATGAAACCGAAAATACTGTGGCCTAAGTCAGGTGTACCTTTGTCTTCAATGTGACATCTTTTTTTTCAACATTTTAAAAGGGCTTTTGCAACAGCCTTTCCCAATGTAGTGAGTCTTTTGATTTCCTGCCCGCAGTTTCTACAGGTATTTATTGTAGAACCAAGTAAAGCAAAATCTTGGACAACCTCAATCCTTTCTCTACTTACCATGAAGGTGCTTACTGACTCAGCTGCAAGGATATATATATATATATATATATATATATATATATTGATGTTTAGGTGCAATCCATACTGAAGGTTGTGTTCTTTGATCTTCATCAATAAATGCTTAAAAACCTCCTCACTTTCAGCAAGTACAGTTGTATCATCTGCATAATGCAGGTTGTTAATGAGTCTTTCTCCAAATCTGATGCCAAGTTCTTTTTCATAAAGTCCAGCTTCACAGATGGTTTGCTCAGCCTAGAGATTGGACAGATACAGTGAAAGGATACAGTTCTGACACACAGATTTCCTGACTTTAGACCAGGCAGTGTTTCCTTGTTCTGTTCAAATAACTGCCTCCTGATCCATGTACAGGTTCCCCATGAGCACAATTAAGTGCTCTGGTATTTCCATTCTTTGCAATGTTATCCATGATTTGTTGTCATCCACACAGTCAAACACCTTTGCACAGTCAATGAAACATAGATGGACATCTCCCTGATATTCTCTGCTTTCAGCTAATATCCATCGGAGGTCAGCACTGATCCCTGGATCCATGCCCTCTTCTGAATCTCACTTGATTTTCTGGCAGTTCCCTGTTAGTATATTGCTGCAGTCACTTTTGAATGATTGTAGCCAATTTTTATTTGCATGAGATATTAATGATATTGCTTGATAATTTTGACATTTGATTGGATCCTCTTTCTTGGAAATTTATATAAATATGGATTTCTTCCTGTCAGTTGGCCAAGTATAGCTGTTTTCCTTATCTCTCAGGATAAGTAAGAGATCACACTCAGGGCTGCACCTGTTTGTTAAAACATCTCAGTTGGTATTCCATCAGTTCCTGGAGCCTTGTCTTTTCCCAATTCCTTCAAGGCAGCTTTGACTTCTTCCTTCATACCACTGGTTCCTGACCATATGGAACTTCTTGAAATGGCTGCTCATCCCCTAATTCTTTGTGGTATAATGACTCTGTGTATTCCCTCCATCTTCTTTTGATGCTTCCTGCATCACTTAATATTGTCCCTGTAGAATCCTTCACTATTGCCACTCAAGGCTTGAATTTTTTCTTCAATTCCTTAAGCTTGAGAAAAACACAGCATGTTCTTCTCTTTTGGTTTTCTATCTCCAGCTCTTTGCACATGTCGTCATAATATTTGATTTTGTCTTCTTGAACTGCCCTTTGGAATCTTCTGTTTAGTTCTTCAACTTTGTCATGTCTTCCTTTTACTTTAGCTGCTTGATTTTCAGGGTCAAGTTTCAGAGTTGCTTTTAACATGTAACTTGGATTTTTCTTTTTTCCTGTCATTTTCATAACATTTTGCTATCCTTCTGAATGATGTCTTTGGTGTCATACAACAACTCATCTGGTCTTCTATCATTAGTGTCAAATGCATCAAATTTGTTCTTGAGGTAGTCTCTGAACTCAGGTGGGAGCTGCCTTTTGGAATCTTCTGTTTAGTTCTTCAACTTTGTCATATCTTCCTTTTACTTTAGCTACTTGATGTTCAAGGACAAGTTTCAGAGTCTCTTTTGACATGTAACTCAGTCTTTCCTTTTTTCCTGTCCTTTTAATAATCTTTTGCTGTCCTCATGAGTGATGTCTTTGATGTCCTGTTACATCTAGTCTGGTCTTCTATCATTAGTGTTTAACACATCAAATCTGTTCCTGAAGTGGTCTCTGAACTCAGGTGGGATACAATCAAAGTCACACATTGGCTCTTGTTCACTTATTCTAATTTTCTTCAGTTTCAGTTTGAACTTGCATATGAGCAGTTGATGGTCTGATCCACAATCAGCACCTGGTCTTGTTCTGACTTTTGATATAGAGCTTTTCCTTTGTCTCTTTCCACAAATGTACTCAGTTTGGTTCCTGTATGTTTCATCAGGTGAAGTCCATGTGTATAGTTGCCATTTATGTGGGTGAAAAAATGTGTTGGCAAATGAAAAAGTCATTGGTCTGACAAAATTCTATCATGCAGTCTCCAGGATCATTTCTGTCACCAAGTCCATATTTTCCAACTACTGAGCCTTCTTCTTTGTTTCTAGCCTTTACATTCCAGTCACCAGTAATTGTCAGTACATCCTGATTGCATGTTCCATCTATTTCAGATTGCAGAAGCTCATAAAAATCTTCCCTATCTTAATTTGTGGCCTTAGAAGTGGGTGCATAAACTTGAATAATAGTCATCTTAACTGGCCTTGCTTGTAGGTCTGTGGATATTATTCTATTACTGGCAACATTGTACTTCAGGAGAAATCTTGAGATGTCGTTTTTGATGATGAATGCAACCCCATTTCTCTTTGTCATTCCCAGCATAGTAGACCATATGATTATCTGGTTCAAAATGGCCCATACCAGTCCATTTTAGCTCACTGATACTTAGGATATCGATGTTTATGGGCTCCATTTCCCTTTTCATGATTTCTAATTTTCCTAGACTCTTACTACATACAGTCCACGTTCCAATTATTAATGAATGTTTACAGTTGTCATTTTGAGTCATGCCACATCAGCAAATGGAGGTCCTTGCGGTTTTACTCCATTCCTGTCATTAAGGTCAACTCTACTTTGAAGAGGTAACTCTTCCCCAGATGTTTCTTGAATGCCTTCCAACCTGGATGGGGCTCATTTTCTGGCACTATATCTGACAGTGTTTCTCTGTTATTTATAGGGTTTAAAATGGCTAATTTTGGGGGAAATGGGCTGCTATGTAGCCTTGGATTTAGTCCATAGAATTAGCCTCCCAGGATTACAAAGCAGAAGGACATAGGTTGAGAGGGAGGAATAGAAACTATCAAGCACACTTTGAGTTAAATATCCTCCACTGGAGGTTTTCCTCTGATGTCTCATCTTTGCCAAAGAAATTTTTCTCCTTAAAAAAGCAGCTTTCTCATTCATTAGCTACATGTGTTCAGGGGCAAGATGTACACAATTAAGGACCTCAAGTTATTCATCAAGGACAGGGAGCCCTGATGCACCTAGAGATGCCATCTTAGTGGGCAGACACTGCTGTGCAGGTAGAGATCCTGTAAGATAGGTGTGGCATCGAAGGAACATAGCCTGAGGCCAACAAGATGGAATGGCTAGATGAGTTTTGTACAGAACTGGACTGGGTTCCAGATAAACTTTGCTTAGCCAAGGAGAAGATACAAGTATGGCTTGAGTGTGGAGAAAACTGAAGTTTACTGAGCACCAATTCTGTCAGGTTTTACGTGCATTATTCCATTTGAAGACACTGCCTATGAAACCTTTATTTTAAATCTGGTTGTTATTTACTTGTCTTTAGCATGTGTGAGGAGGGAAGGTTGGTAGATATGAATGGTAAGAGGTAAAGTTATAGCAAGGACTGAATGGACGCATCTGTCAGCTTCCACCTTTGTCCCTTATTCATCCACCCTCGCACAGTCTTTTATCTATAAAACAACTAAAGTAATTCTTTTGGAATATAAGTCAGATAATTTTCTCTGCTTATAATTCATCAAGGACTTCCTATTTCACTTACAACAAAACCCAAATCTTGTAAAGACAACACAGCCCTTGTCAGATTTTTCCAAACAATGCATCATGGTCCATTCATTGATCATGAAATCAGTTTAGTGGGTCACACTCAATATCTTCTTAAAAATCAAATCAAACTAAACAAAATATTTAATGTACAATTGAATAAAATTAAAATACCCAATGTATGTTATTGTTAGGTGCCACTGAGTCTTGTCTGACTCATAGCGACTCTCACAGCATTTTCAATGGCTGACTCTTTCAGGATTGCCTAGGGAGTGGATTGCCACGTCCTTCTCCCATTTTTGCAGTGCTGGGAATCGAACTCGGGACTTCAGAGACTGCAGAATGGCACTCTACCAACTGAGTTAAACCCCAGCCCCACCCAATGTACAGCAAATAAAAACAGTAAATATCTCATGAAAGCATTTTCTCCCTTTTAAGAACATGTTGTTGTTGTTGTTAGGTGCCGTCGAGTCGGTGTCTGACTCATAGCGACCCTCATAGGGTTTTCAATGGCTGATTGTTTCGGGATTGCCTTGGGAGTGGATTGCCAGGCCCTTCTCCCATTTTTGCGGTGCTGGGAATTGAACTCGGGACCTCAGAGACTGCAGCGCAGCGCTCTACCCACTGAGCCAAATCCCAGCCCTTTAAGAACATACATGTTTTTATAACATCAAAAGGATTTCTTACTTTGAGTCACTATAAGAAAAATTACAAAAAAAAATTATCGTATGTGACCTCTTCACTATTTCCTGATTTTATCACTAACCTCTGTCTCTGACTCACTCTGCTCCAGCCATACTCTTAAGCTTGCATCCTTGTATTCTTGACTCAGGGCATTTTCCCCAGAAACCCAGGAGAAGTTCAGGCAGGATAGAAAGACAAGGAAGTTTGGGAGACATGGAAAGGGAAAGACATTTCACCCCAGGACCTTGTTTGAATCTCATCAGCTGAGAATCAAGAACTTTGACAGCACTACCAAGAAGATTGCTGTGAGGACTGCCTGCATAGAGATATCATTTATGAGAGACATTTTAAATAATAGAAATGTTAAAATAGAAATACAGCATGCTTGGGGTCAAAATGTATGCAACCTTTGAGTTTTGTCTTCCCCTCTATAATCTGTGCTTCTTTGAGACATAATTTCATTTTACTAAAGGGAAGTTCCCCCAATAGAAAAACCTAAACAATGGAACATTTTCTTTTGATCTTTTTGGCACCTCCTGAGCCTATAACAAGGACCCTTCTACTAGGTTCATATCACACTAGGCACCCAGAGATAGGCACCCAGGACTGACATCACATAAATAAAACGGGTATGGACATGTGCACTGGCCCCTCTTTTTTGGCTTCCTTTTCTTCACTCTCTTTGAGAGTTTTCATCTGTGTCTTGGATCTCTCTCTCTCTTTCTCTCTCTCTCTCTCTCTCTCTCTCTCTCTCTCTCTCTCTCTCTGTGAGTGACCACATGGTATTTAATAAACTCTATGACTTTGTTTCACTCTCTCTGACTTGCCCTGAAATTCTTTTCTGTGACAAAGCCAAGGACCCAGCCTAACCTGATTTGAGGGCCCAACTAGGGGAACTCCTCGGGCTAGGTGGTCATGCTGAGCTATACCTCTCTGCTATGCCACTAATAAAAACGTCTTTTTCCCAAAGTCCAAAAACATTATACCTTACGTACTTTGTCAGGTTCCCCAGAAGGAACTTTCCTCACCAGCCAACACAGTAGCCTTAATACCATCTACTCTGCATCTTCCTTTATCCTACTTTATTCTGCTTCAGTAACTTATTTGCATGAATAAAATATTATCACCTCTGAACTTATTTTATCAAGTTAGGAACACATGGACACATAGGTTTGTCAAAAATATATCAGAAAAAAAAAAAGGCCATGAATTTATGCAACACCCCAACCGGTAAGTGGTACGCCTCCCTCAGCTGGCCCATATAAAAGGAGAGACATCTCACCCGGGGACACAGTGGCATCCACTGACCCATCATCAGACCATCAGTGCATACATCTCAGATCGACAGGTGATGACTCCTTCCTGACTGTCTCTGAGGTTTCAGCTCAGCTCAGTGCTCCTGCTTGACACAGCCCACTCAAATTGCCACTTGTCCAGACCCAGCTCTGTTCCTTTGAACCAGCCCTGCACCTTGCCTTGACTTGGCTCTACATTTCACCTAAACCAGAACTGCAGTTCCTCAATCCTCACCTTGACAAGGACTCTGCACCACCAGCAGATTTTTGACAGAGTTCATTAGTATCTTATCTAACCACATTCAGTGACTCTTTACTTTTATATCAGCTCCCTGCTGATAAAGAAACCCTTCAGGAAACCCTCCTTGAACCCTGTAGCCTCTTTAACTCTTTAATTGCTATTTTGTAACATATATATGTATCTGTGTGTGTGTGTGTGTGTGTGTGTGTGTGTGTGTATGACTCTGTGAAGTTTAATGAGTGATTTGAGGATTAATATCAGTAATTAAGATTGGAATGAAAGAATCTGTGATTGCTGATGGCATTGACTATCAAGTGAAATCAAATACTTGTTAAATTAATGCCAATGAAACTGATGTAACTTGTGAGTTTATTGTTATTCAATAAATTCTGACATCATGGAAAGGCACAAATGTGTTCATCTATGTTTCTGACATACCACACCCATGCCTTCACTATGATCAACAAGAGTGCTTAGTTATCTAAAACCATGACCTTCTCAGACTCTTATTTCAGCCTACTTTACCCATAAATTCAATTTTATCCCAAACATTTTTTCACCTTAGACATCCAGTTAAATATACTGATTAAACATGTGACAATTTTCAATAACTCATTTTCTAGAATATAGCTAATTTCATATTATATACAATTTCTTTCAAATCTTGAGAGAAAAAGAAAGCATGTTTATTTCCCAAAGAAACCATACTGGATTAGTTATTAACCAATACATCAAACCAATTGTTTTCAAAATAAATAAATTGGCCCTCTTCTATTACAACTCTGGTGGCTCTGGGGACCAAGGATCCTCTACCCCCAGGTTTTGCAAACCTCTTTCTCATAATTAGCCATCCAGTCCTTAAAAGGAAGAAATCGAAGACCACCATTCTCTGGGTAGCAAGGCTCAGGATTAACACAGAAAGTGAGAGAGAGGATTAGTCCAGATCCAGAGCATATTCATTACGTTTGTTTTGTTTTGTTCTGTTTTTGAGACAGTCACTCTGTAGCAGGAGCTGGCCTGAGACTCACTATGTAGCTCAGGCTGGCCTGAGACTCATGGTAATCCTTTTGTCTCCACCTTCTGAGTACTGGGATTACAGGCATGCACCATCGTACCCATCTCCATTTGTTATTTGAAGTCTTAGCAACTCCATAGAGTTTTGAAGTCTAGGAAGACATTATTTTAAAAAGCAAGGATCTATTTATACATGCGATATGTATGTGTCAGGGGCCTAATCTATGCCAGTTGAAACTCAAACACTGGCATAAAATGATGAACAAGAAAGACAATACATTCTGGTCAGAGTATAAGGGCAATAAATATATAAACATGTAAGTGAACAAATTATGAAAGAATCACATAGAAAGAAATAAGTCCATGTAGAAAATAAAATTCAAAAAAGATGATAGAGAGTAAAAGAGCATTTAGGAATGGAAATGGGTGGGGTGCAAGGTGATTTAGCCAAAGGGATCATGTAAGGCCTCTCGAAGTAGTAATAACTCAGCTGAGTGATGAAAAAGAGCCAACCATGCAAAATTCTGGGGAAGAAATCTTTACCAACAAAAATAGCAAAGGCTCTGAAGTAGGAAAAAGCTTATAGTACTTGAGATAAAGAAAAATGACCAATATGTTTAGAACACAGTGAACAGGAGAAAGGTTGAGGGAGGTAAAATCAGGGAGATAGCAAGCTCCAGGTAAGATAAACATTAGGTTCAAGTAAGTGTTGTTAATGCTATTGTGAAACAATTCTAGTGCTGAAATAATTCTTAGAAAATTTTCATTGTAAAAATAATTAATTGGCATCATCCTGAGGCCAGCATTACCCCAGTACCAAAAACACAGAAAGACACAGCAAAAAAGAAACTATCAACCAACATCTGTGAAGAATATAAATGTGAAAACTATTCTTTAGAAAAACTATCAAATCAAATCCAAAAGTACCTCAAAAAGATATTCATTAAGATCAAGTTGGATTTACCCCAGGGGTCCAAGGATAGTTCAACATATGCAAATCAACAAACATAATACATCACATCAACAGAATGAAGAGTGAATCCATTATGATTTTATCAATAGGTACATAAAATGTATTCAATAAGATTCAACAGGGGCTGGGGTTTGGCTCAGTAGTAGAGCACTAGCTGAGCATGCATGAGGCCCTGGGCTAATTGCTCAGCAATGAAAAAAATTCAACATCCCTTCATGACAAAAGCTGTCAAAAAAATAGGAATAAAAAGAGTGTAGCTCAACATATTAAAGATTTTATGACAAACCTACAGCCAATGTCATACTGAAAATGCAAAAGCTCAAAGCATTTCCTTTAAGATCTGGAACAACATAAAAATGTCCACTTTCATTATTCTTACTCAAAATAGGAAATTAAAAGCATTAAGATAGGAAAGGAGGAAGGCAAAAAATTGGTAGAGTACTGCTCTGCAGTCTCTGAGGTCCTGAGTTCAATTCCCAGCACTGTAAAAACAGGAGAAGGACCTGGTAATCCACTCCTGGGGCAATTGCAAAACAATCAGCCATTGAAAACCCTATTAGGATGTCTGTGAGTCTGACATGACTCCATGACACCTAACAACAATAACAATAGATGATATGATCTGATATGTAGAAAAATATAAATAATTCACCAAATAAACTATCGAAAACGGTTACAAATTCAGTAAAATCACAGGATGCAAAATCAACATACAAAAATCAGCTGCTTTCTGTACACCAATAACAAACTCACTGAAAAAGAAATCAAGAAAGCAATTTCACTCACAATAGCTACAAAAATATACAATTCTTAAGATGAACATGGTGAAACACATCTGTGATTCCACTATGCAGTGGTTGAGGCATGAGGATCACAAGTTCAAGTCCAATCTGGCTACATAGTGAGAAAATTAATTAATTAATTGGAGTAAAATTCTTAGGAATAAATTTAACCAAGAAAATGAAAAACCTCTATATTGAAAATAATAAAACACTGATGAACAAATTAACAAGAACACACACAAAAAGAAAGACATCCTATGTTCATGGACTGCAAAAATTAATATTGTTAAAATATTCATACTACCCACAGCAATCTCCATTTTCAGTGCGATCTCCATTAAAATACCACTGATAAGCCAAGTGTGGGGGCCACATAACAGTAACTTCAGCAATTCCAGAAGCTGAAGAAGGAGGACTGCAAGATTGAGGTTAGAGGCAGTCTGCGTAACTTAGAAAGATCCTGTCTCAAAATAAAATAATTTAAAAATGAGCCAGGTGCAGTGGCACATGCTCGTAATCCCATCAACTCCAGAGCTGAGACAGGAGGACCACAAGTTAGAGGTTGAAGGCAGCCTGTATAACTTAGCAAGACCCTGACACAAAATAAAAAGTAAAAAACATGGACTAGGGGTGCACTAGGGGTGGTAGAGTATTTGCAAAGCATGTGTGAAGCCCTGGGTTCAACTGACAGTACCATAAATAAGTAAATAAACAAAAATTTTAAAAATGGGTTAGGGCACAACTCAATGGTAGAGCACTTGCAAAATATGTCTAAGGCCCTGGGATCAATCCCTAAATACTGCAAAAAAAATTTTTTTAACCACCCAAAATAAAATAAAATTTTAATGATATTCTTCACAGAACTAAAAAAGGTAATTCGAAAATTTGCATGGAACTATGAAAGACACCAAATATCCAAAGTAAGCATGAGTGAGAACAAAATTGAATATATCACAACACCTAATATCAAAACACATTGCAGTTATAATAACCAAAGCAATACTGTACCCACATAAAAGCACATTGACCAGTGGAACAGAATAGCAAACTCAGAAATAAATCCACATGCATACAGCCAACTAATTTTTGGCAAAAGTACCAAGATCATATACTGAGGAAAGGACAGTCTCTTCAATAAATGGTGCTGAGAAAATTGTATATTCATGTGCAAAGAATGAAACTAGACTTCTATCTCTCACCAGACATGAAGGTCAACTTAGAATTGATCAATGATCTAAAGAAAATATAGAAGTGGAAGTGGTGGTACACACCTCTAATCCCAGCACTCCAGACATTGAGACAGGAGAATCAGAGACTGAGGGAGGAGGATCACCATGACTTTGAGGCCAGTGTGGGCTATGTAGTGAGTCCCAGGCACATCTCAGCTACAGAGTAAGACTCTGCCAACAAAAAGAAAGAAGAGGGAGAGGAGATGAAAGAGAGAGAGAGAGAGAGAGAGAGGGAGAGAGGGAAGGAGGGACAGAGGGAGGAAGAAAGGAAGGAAGGAAGGAAGGAAGGAAGGAAGGAAGGAAGGAAGGAAGGAAGGGGAAAGAAAGAAAGAGGAAGGAAGGAAGGGAGAGAGGAATGAAGGAAGGAAGAAAGGAAAGAAAATGAGGGAACTGGCAAAAGGAAGCAAAGACTGCAGCAGGTTGGATGGGGAGGAAATCAGTGTAGAGGGATAAAGGGGAGAGGATAATTTTAATGTAAATGATGCAACTGCATAATTACATGGGAAAAATAGGGAAATATAACCCAAATATGTATATGAGTTTTACTACATATTAGTCAAAATGTTCCATAAACCTTGTAAGTTGATAAAAATGTAACCAAAAGTGATGTAATAGTTGTATAATGGAAAAAGCCAATACTGTATTACTCTATACCCCACCAACATTTACCAATAAAGGGAGAAAAAAGATATCAGTATGATCAAAAAACATTTTTTTGGATAGACCGTAAAAGCACAGAAAATATAAGCAAAAATAGACAGATGAGAGTTGTATTCAACTAAGAAAACTTTGCACAGCAAAAAAGTGAAGAGACAACCTCCATACTAGGAGAAAAAATTGTAAACTATTCATCTGACAAGGGCAAGTGTCTTGAATATATGTAAAATTAAACAGCAAAATTTTGATTTAAAAAATGAGTAAATGATCTGAATACATATTTCCAAAAAGCATACAAAAAATATTCTGCATCACTAATCATCAAAAAAATCAAAATCAAAGCCATGTGAGATAGCCTCTTCCCCTAGTTACAATGACATTATGTTTCAAATATGAAATGTTCCCTACAAGCCACATGTTAAATTAAAGTCCTGGTAGCCAGCTGGTGGCACTGTTTTGGGAGGTGCTGGAAATTTTAAGAGGTGAGGGCTAGTTGGAGGAAGTGGGTCACTGCGAGCATACCTTCAAAGGGTGGGTGTCTTGTGTCTGGCTCTTTCCTGTACCTATCTGTCCGTTTCCTGGCCTCCATGAGACGAACAATCTCTGTCACATGCCCCCACTGCCATGGTATATTGCCTCACTTCAGCCCCAGTGTAATAGATCCAGTTGATCTGCACTGAAATTTCTGAAACCATGTGCCAAAATAAATCTTTTCTCCTTTCGACTGTTTCTCCCAGGTACTTGTTACAGCAATGAAGTCTGATTAACACAATGGCTATCGTTAAAAAAATTTTTTTAATTAAAAAAATAAAAAAACAGAAAATGGCAGGGATTCAGAGAAAGGGAAACTCATTCAAATTGGTGGAATGTTAATTAGTACAGCCTTTATGCAAAATAGTCTGGAGATTCTTCAAGAACTAAAAAAAATAGAAGTACCATATGATCCAGCACTCGCATTGCTGGGTTTATATACCAAGCTAATGAAATGAGTACATCAAAGAGACATTTGTATTTCTATGTTTATTGCAGCACTGTTCATAATATCCACTATATGAAAGCAACCAAGGTGTCCATCAACAGATGAATGGATTTTTTTTTAATGTAGTACATAAACACAGTGGAATACTAGTCAGCCTCAAGAAAGAATGGAATCCTGTTATCTATGTCAACATGGATGAAACTGGAAGACATTATGTTAAAAGAAACAAATTGGGTACAGAAAGACAAATACCACATGTTCTTCCTTCAAATGCAGAAACTAAAATATTTGATTTCATAGAAGAAGAGAGTAGAATAGTGATCATTAGAGGCTAGGAAGGGTAGAAGGAAGAAGGGGATAGAAGGAGGTTGTATAAAGGCTAATAAAACACAGTTAGATTAAGAGGAACAAGTTCTAGCATTGTATAGCACAGTATAGTGACCACAATTCACAGCTTATTATATATTTCAAAATAACTAGAAGAGTGTTGGAGGTTTCCCAACAGAAAGAAATAAGTATTTGAGGATATGGAAGTACTAATTGCCATGTTTTGATCATTAACACATTGTGTACATGTATCAAAATTACCACATTGAATTGTACAATTGTACAATTGTCATTGTGCAATATATACAATAATTTTTTAATTTCAAAAAAGAAGAAAATTGTCATCTTATACCATGAGAAGTTGAAATATAGGATTTTGCCATTCCTTTTGAGAAAGAAGGAAAAGTAGCTGATTTTAGCTGGATGTGGTAACATACACAATCCTGCAATTCAGGAGGCTGAGGTAGGAGGATCATGAGTTCAAGGCTAATTTGGGCTACACATTGAGACCCAATCTCAAATAAAAAAACACAGAAAATAAATAAAGAAAATTAGCCAATTTTAAAAGATTTCTAGATTTCTTAATGTATAGATTCCATAGTTAATAGAATTAAAAGGAGTATATGTCATTTCCAAACAATTAGAAAGAATAGACCCAAATAAAACAAAGATGAAATTTTCAGACCAATGGGGGAAGATGGAAACTCTTTTTGTTTTAATTTAATGCCTGCAGAATAAAGTACAAAGTATGAAACAGGAGGTCATTTTGCATTTTGATTCCAAAAGATGTTTCCAGCTGCATTTCCTGCTATTTCCTTTGGGCCACTGCTGTCTTCCACCACATCCTCTCAATTCTAATCCCCCCAGACTACTTTCTGTTGTCCAGACTGAAATGCACTTTCTCATCTCTAATCCTTTGGAATTTCCCTTGCCAAAGAATCTCTTCCTTCAAGCCCCACCCCACCGCCGCATTTGTCAAAACTCTGTTCTTCAAGGTCCAATTCACATTTTGAATCATCCCTCTCCATACACACGGTCCAACACCCTGCTCAGAATTTATTACTCATTCCTCTGTGTTTTCATGCCCTTTATTTATGCCTCTCCTCTTGCTTTTAAATCCTGTGACTGCCCTTTTGTTCATTGTGCTTATTTTTCATTTATTCAACATTTATTCACTCATTCAAAAATATGTACTGTGAGTGCCTCCAATTTTCCAGGTTCTGGTAATGTTATCAGTTTAAAAAAAAAACAAATATAAACTCTTTCCCCCATAAAAGCCCTATAAATCCTCCTGGAGCTTAGAGGATAGTCATGAATAAGTTCTGAGTTCTTTGAGAGCCAGTCCATTTCTACACAAGTCCCCGCCTTTTAAGCAGGCACTCAAAAGTTATGCCTGCCTGTGTCCCTCTTCCCTAGATATCTGTTTCTATGATGTTAAAAAAAATGTAATGAAATCTTTCTGAAACCTACCAATAAGGTAAAGAATTTTCTGCCTTGAAGGAATTTAATTAATTAGGAAATACCGCCTTTCTAACGGGCTGGGATTTAGCTCAGTTGGTAGAGCGCTGCTCTGCAGTCTCTGAGGCCCCGAGTTCGATTCCCAGTACTGCAAAAATGGGAGAAGGACGTGGCAATCCACTCCCAAGGCAATCCCGAAACAATCAGCCATTGAAAACCCTATAAGGGTCACTATGAGTCGGACACGACTCGATGGCACCTAACAACAACAACCTTTCTAACTAGTAGCAGTTAACTAACCCAGGAAAACAGTCACCTAGAGAATTTTTTATCACCTAGAAATGCTGGTTTGTTTAATCATTAGATGATAGTGCCTATGGAGTCTTCATTGTGTCCCAAGAATTATCTGAGAACTTTCTCTTTTCTCTTTAGTTTTCTCAATAACTCTAAGTAGTATTGCTATTTCGTTTTACAGGTGTGGGAGCTAAAAGACAGGTTAAATTACTTATCCAAGATCACGCAGCCGGGCTGGCGATGGAGCTGGCATTTGAACTCAGCCTGACTGGTTCTGAAGTCTGTGTTCTTGTTCACTACATATTAGCAATATGGACAATGAAAACCATTTCCAGTATAATAGCCTGAAACTATGGAGGAAGTAAGAATGGAGGAAAATGGTGAGATAACCACTCTTATCTTATTGGTTATAATTTGTTAAGACTCTTATTTATAAACAACAGAGATTATTCAATTTACCCAAAGTAGTTTAACGTGAGGAGAGTGATAAGCTAAGTTCACCCTTGCATGGAAACTCAAGAGAAAGCGAATCACAGCCTCACAGAGCCAGAAAAGAGGCTGTTCACATTCCTAGGTCTCCCTGGCTCCGAGGAACAGGACTTTGTGAATCTTTTTTACTCTAACACTCCACTATTAACCTATCTGCTCCAGTGTGTCCTCTTCTCTTTCCGTTATCAACTATGTTGTTCTCCAGTTGAGAATTTAATTGCATCAGCTCAAAAATATTTGGATGGAGCCTTTGGTTGCACGCCCTCTCCTGGAGAATCAGTGTGTGCTAGATGTCTATCCTTAAGTCCACTTCCCTCTGCAGTCAACCACAAGCAGGCTGAAGGAAGGGAGAGGACAAGGTGCCTTCACACAAAACAGTTGAGCTGATACAAGGCCTGGACATGAGTAGCTTCCCTGGAAAAGTGTCATGAGCAGGACAATCTCATTGCTGTCTTTATGTAAGAATTAAGAAGATGTAACAATTACTTGTGTTAGCCTGATTTCTGTCACTGCAACAAAATACCTGAGAGATATCAAGTGGAAAGAGGAAAAGTTTATTTTGGTCTCATGGTTTCAAGGTTGCCTGGCTTCATCTGTGTGGGCCTGAGATGAGGCTGAAACATGATGGTGGGAAGGCACAGGACAGGAAAGGTGCTTATCTCACAGCAGCCAGGAAGCAGAGAGCAGGAGAGAAGAAAAGTCTGGGGACAAATTATACCTTTCGAAGGCACCCCCCCCCCAATGACCTACTTCTTCCAATGAGGCCTCACCTCCTAATGGCCATTTTCCTATGAATGCATCAATGAATTAATCCATTGGTTAGGTTATTGCCATCATGACCTAATGACCTCTCATTAGCACCAGCTGCTGGAGAACAAGCCTTCAATACAGGAGGCTTTTGAGGGGACACTTCATATCCAAGCCACGACATTATCTTTAACATAAGAATAGATGTAGAGAATTTTGTTTTAATGAAATACTTAATACATGTGGAAGTTTTATAAACTGTCACCTGAATTGCTGCAACTGCCAGTCAATGGTGTTCTTTCCACCCTAGAATGCCTATCATCTATTCTCCACAAGATAGCCAGGGTGATCCTTCTGAAGTAAGTCAAGTCATCTCAGCCATGGCCACCATGGATTTCTCCTCACACTACCAGCAAAAGCAAGAGTCCAGATGCTGGCTGACAAAGAGCACATCATCAGTGTCCCCCTCACCTCACTGACCATGTTGCCTCCCCTTCACTCTGGCTTGCTGTGAAATCTTTCTAAAATAATGTAGACTCTGTCTATCGATAACAGCCTTTCTGTTATTATGAACAGTTTGTAATAGAATATCAGCTAAATGTGAGGGCTGGCATGTCTCTACCACACACACACACACAAAAAAAAAAAGTGCTGGCATTTTAACATCTATTGTGGCCACTCACAGGCTTTTTTTGTTTATGTTCAGATTCCCAGCTGCAGGTTTGGTTGTGTGGCCTGAAGTCTGACTGCCAAATAAGCAGTTTCACTACATTTGGAATATAAGTGGTAGTCTACAAAATAGGGTATCTGGTTTTCCTGCATTACTTGGTTCCTGGAGAAAACTTGGAATTTTAAAAAGTTAGGAATATGTACATAATTATCTTGAATGTCTTAATTGAGATGACAAGTTATGTCTGGTAAAACTTACCACCCAGGTAAATATAATCTTTACATTATTCCTAAATCTATTTCCCTGTTAATTTGTATTAATGGCCATAGAGTCAAAATAACTCCTAGCATCCTATTCCCTTTTTAAAGAATATTCTTGGCACAATCTTAAGGTTTCTATTACTGTGGAAACTATAAATATCTCAGTAATTTTTATGTCAAATCTGTTTATTTAAGCCTGTAGCCATACCACTGTGGCATCCAATCCTGCCGGATCTCAGAAGCTAAGCAGAATCAGACCTGGTTCGTACTTGGATGGGAGACCACCTGGGAACACCAGGTGCTATAGGCTTGGGAGAAGGACCCGGCAACCCACTCCCAAAAAACAATCAGCCATTGAAAACATTGTGAATAGCAGAGCAGCACTGATGATAGTGTTTCACCTGTTGTATATAGGGTTGCTGAGTCGGACACCGACTCGGTGGTACCTAACAACAACATCAATTTTCGTATCAAATCCTTTTATTTATTTTCACTTCTAACCTTATAGCACTCTTCAAGGAACTCCATATTTGAGTTAAATTGTAGATACTGATTTCAAGTGTTTGAGTGCATTATAATACATGACGTTGATAATTAAACGATGGCATGTATCTATATCTTGATACCAAATCCAACTAATTTCTCCAATCGAATTTTGATGCCATTCTATAAGAAACATTGAACAAGTCATCTGATTTTCATAGTTTACAAAAGGAACACTTCTTTCATTACAATGCTATTTTCTATAGCTGTACCTCATAAAATGGTGTTTCATTTTAGAAAGAGGTGCTTTTAAAGAACAAAACAGTCTCTTCCAATTGTACTTGGCAAATCTGCACAAAGGACACTGTGCTGATATAGAATGTTACTATCATACCATGTTATTTCACAATGTCCTAAATAATTATTTGCTGTACTGAGAAAAAGATAATACTTAAAAACCCTCAACATGTACAAAGAGACACCTGAACATCTTAAATTCCTGTGTCAGAGAATAAGCAATTCAGATTTCTTTTAAAAAACTAAAATTTATCTTATACCTAAAATTCCCATGATTTCATATTCATTTACTGGATGTTCTGCAGAAGATTAAGTTTTCAAGCATAAACCAAAGGGACAACTTTTAGAGTATTTCAAGCCAAATCATTGAAAAGCTATCAAACTTTGTATATTGGCATATTACGTGCATATTGAATTCACATTTTTATGTTGACTTTTACCCCAAAATACTTAAAAGAAACAATAGTTATTAAAAATTTCTTTTTTTTGAAAAAAAATTTTCAACATGGTCTTCCTATGTCGCCTCAAACTGGTGATCCTCCAGCCTCATCCTCTCAAGCACTGGGTAACAGGCATGTGCCACCATGCCTGGCTCAGTTATGAAATTTTGGATGGATAAATCCACAAAGAAAACAAAGAGCAGGAGAGACAACCTAAGAGAGAAAGAGGAAAAAACACAAAAACAATATGAAGAAAAAAATAAAAAGAAAATGGAAAAGAAATATCTAGCCTAATAATGAATAGAAATCCAAGATGACAGTTGCTCAAAATTCCTAGAAAACTACTGGCCCATACTCAAGGTCATACCATGGCTCTCGTATACTTGTTCTAATTTTCTTCACCTTCAGTTTGAACTTGCATATGAGAAGTTGATGGTCTGATCCACAGTCAGACCTTGCCCTGGAACGTCGAGCAGCTAAAGCAAAAGGAAGACATGATGAAGTTAAGGAACTAAACAGAAGATTTCAGAAGGCAGCTCGAGAAGACAAAAACAAATATTATAATGACATGTGCAAGGAGCTGGAGTCAGAAAACCAAAAGGGAAGAACATGCTCTGTGTTTCTCAAGCTTAAGGAAATGAAGAAAAACTTCAAGCCTCAAGTGGCAGTAGTAAAAGATTCTACAGGGAAAATATTAAATGATGCAGAAAACATCAAAAGAAGATGGGAAGAATACACAGAGTCATTATACAAGAAAGAATTGGTAGATGACCAACCATTCCAAGAGGTTGAATATGAAGAGGAACCAACGGTGTTGAAGGACGAAGTGGAAGCTGTCTTGAAAGAACTGGTGAAACACAAGGCTCCAGGAATTGATGGGATACCAATAGAGATGTTTCAACAAACAGATGCAGCACTGGAGGTGTTAACATGTTTATGCCAACAGATTTGGAAAACAGCTACTTGGTCAACTGACTGGAAGAGATCCATATTTGTGCCTATTCCCAAAAAAGGGGATCCGACTGAATGTGCAAACTATCGGACAATATCATTAATATCACACACCAGCAAAATTCTACTAAAGATCATTCAGAAGCGACTGCAGCAACACATAGATAGGGAATTACCGGAAAATAAAGCAGGATTCAGAAGAGGGCGGGGAACTAGGGACATCTTTGCTGATGTCAGGTGGATATTAGCTGAAAGCAGAGAATATCAAAAAGATGTCTATCTATGTTTTATTGACTATGCAAAAGCCTTTGATTGTGTGGATCACAACAAATTATGGATAACACTTCAGAAAATGGGAATACCAGAACACCTAATTGTGCTCATGAGGAATCTGTACATGAACCAGGAGGCAGTTGTTCGAATAGAACAAGGAAACACTGAGTGGTTTAAAGTTGAGAAAGGTGTGCGTCAGGGCTGTATACTTTCACCCTATCTCTTCAATTTATATGCTGAACAAATAA
>VMDO01021476.1:0-35341 GCA_007922755.1 Pedetes capensis | reverse complement strand
GATCATAATAAAAGGGGGGGAGGGAAGATAAGAATGAGGTCAATATAAATGGACTAGAAATCGCATGTAATTGTTCTAACAAGATAGAAACAAAGACCACTACAGGAAAAGTTTCTATCTTAAACAGAAATGGAACCCAAGGACATATAGAAAAATACTACATAGTAAAAGATAGAGAAGACTTGGATGGGAAACTTAGGAAGGGGGGAGGGAGGGAAACATAGAGGAGGGTAAGGGGTAACCTATATGAATAATGTTTATCAAATTGCATATATGAAAATTGTCACAATGAAAAGCATGTCAAAATGAATCACATTATGATGTACATTAAAATTTTCTAATAAAAAAAAAAGAATTTGTAGAGCTGGGCAGAGTGGTATACGCCTGTAATCCCAACAACCAGCGGGGCAGAAGCAGGAGGATCACAAGTTCTACACCAGAGGCTGTCTGTGTAATTTAGTGAGACCCTATTTCAAAAAGTAAAAAAACGGGCTGGGGGTGCAGCTCTGTGGTCCAGCATTTCCAAAGCAGGCAAGTGGGAGGCCCTGGGTTCAACCCCCAGTACTGCAAAAAAAAAAAAAAAAAAAAAACAGGATTTGTATAAAATCCTAAGTACTAAATTTCTTGAAAATGTCAGTGATTAAAAAAAAATTGTGTGGGTTGCTGATAACTTCTGACTCACATTCAGAAGCAAAACTAATACTAGTAATGCACTTTGTAAATGTGTTCAAATGAACAGACACAAACCACTTGTTTTACATTTGAAAGGAAAATAAGTCCTTTGCTTCTCTGTCAACAGCCTGCCTTGTTTGGCCCTGATTCCAGGGGAGTTTTTGTCCCTCCTCTCAATTTCTTCATGCTCTGTACTAACTGTGCGACAGAGTTATGAGAAGACTCTGAAGAAGCAGGGTTGCCAGAGTGTGGCTGGCATAGGTGGTCATTCTTGAAGTGCCACTGGGCATGATATGCAGCCCATTCCAGACTCTTACTTGCCTTCACAACTTTTTGTAACAGGTGCAGCAAATGAACTCCTGCCACCATCTTCCTTAAATGCACACAAATAAAGCGTTACCATATCCTGGATGTGAAGCCATGCCTACTTCCATGAATCATATTTTGTCTTCATGACTCTGCAACCGGAATTAGTCATTTCGACCTAATTAGTTTCTTCAAAATAGGAAATGCTTGTGCCAATGATTTAATGTCCAGATCTAATTTCATAGACAACATTTTTTAAAATGCCAATTTAGATGCTTTACCTCCAATAGTAAATATATATGTATTTTATACTTTGCCATCAAAACCCTAAATGAACCCGGAGAATCACGTGGTGAATCTGGCCACTCTCCTACATTTGTAGAGGACAGAAAGAAACAAGGGCAAATGTTCAGGGATGCTGAACCCAATCGAGTGCTTGAACGACCCCATTCATGGGTAAACGCAGAAACAAATCATGTTTCACACACCTCTTAAAACTTATATCTGTATTGGATAACCTTATCAAAGTTTGACCAAATGACAAAATTACATGACAGTTGCATTTATTTGGGTACCTAAACCACAGCTACTTGAAAAGCAAGTATATTATCAGAAATATAAATAACCCTTTGAATGTGATGCTTGGTTTTTCTAGAATACATACACCCAAATGTATAAAAATGTTCCCCATTTTTCATGTTTCCATACATTTAATAATTATGGAGATAAAATAATGGAGAATTTAATATGAGGACTGTCACTGAGATTTTTTAAAAATTACTTGCTTCTTCATTAGTGTGTAACAATCTATTTTGATTAAGGTAAGCAAAGCATATTTGAATTTCCAAGTAAACCAGCAACACTTTTTGAGTTTTTACTTTGACTTAAGTATTTATAACATCTCCAAAAGTGATTGGAGGATATTTTCTAGGCACAACTCTTTATTGCTAATTTAACAAACAGTTGTTTAACAACCACTAATATGGATACGCCTGCAGTTGTAGCCCTGTGGTATATGATCCCTAAGCAGGGTCTGTGGCCTGGTTAGTACTTGGATGGGAGACCTCCTGGGAACACCAGAAGGTGTAGGCTTTGGAGAAGGACCTGGCAACCCCCTCCCAAAAATCAATCTGCCATTGAAAACCCTATGAACAGCAAAGAAGCACTGACAATAGTGTTTCCCCTGTTGTACAGAGGGTCGCTATGAGTCGGATACCAACTCGATGGCACCTAACAACAATAACAATATGGATATAACAGCTAAGAAAAAAAAGCCTTGTTACAATTTTTTTAAAACTAGGGGATGCTTACTGATTTGGACCATCACAGTTGTGAATAACTATTACTTAATGAATATTTAGTCTAATATTAATCTGTGATGATTTATAGAATTTTTTTTAATTTGGTGGCTGCTAGAAGGGCTAGTGAATTATACGATAAAAGGGCAGGAAAAGATGGGTTGGGGTATATCAGAGTCATACTTGGGAATTTGAACTAAGAGATATACAGGGCAAGGCAGTGAATGTGAATCTAAAATTGGAAGATCATGATAGGCCATCTGGGTGTGGGGGTGCACACTGTAATTCCACACTCTTGAGAGGCTGAGGCAGGAAGATCCATGAAAATATGCAAATTCAAAGCCAGCCTGGTCTACGTGTCAAGTTCCAGGCCAGCAAGACCCTGTCCAAGAAAATAAAAACAAACAAACAAAAAGATTATGCTAGCCATGAACAGAGAAATCACGATGGGTCGAGTTCAAGGAAGCAAAAAGCAGGAAAGAAAAAATAAGTTGGTAAAGCAAAGCAAGAGATAACGTAACCAGTTCCAAGAACTATTTTTGGTTCCTGGTGGTTTCCTGCTCTAATTTCAGTACACACTTCCTGAAAGTTCCCTTTGTTCTATTTGATCGTTTGGCACACGGCTGGAGTCTTTTTTCCCTTAAAACAAAACAAAATAAACAAGCCCAACTGAAACATAGTCTATGAGCGTTAATCCCCAAAAGTTTGTGTAATGTGACAGCTGTCTGTCCAAAAGTGCTGGGTCTACAACCTCTCTGCACTGCTCTTAGAAAGGAAAAGTGAAAGCCCTATTAGCACTAAAAATTTTTTCCATTTCAGCACCTGAAGCAAAAACCAGATAGCCCAATTGGTGTAAATATGGACTCCACAGCACTTCTGGCGGAGTCCATATTTACCTTTACATTTCTCTCTCTCTCTGGCCACAAGAGCAAGAAAGTGGTCAAGGTGTGTTTTGCTATGTACTCTGGGCACTAATATATTTTTGGCACTGTGCTATGTGCCTGAAATATAAAGATGAATTGAATACAGTAGTACTTAATTTCAAAGAGTTCTCACTCTAATTGGAAATTTTACCTGCAATTAATTACAAAAGAAAATAATGAATGCTTAATCATCATAAGAACAATGTTCTATAAGGAAGAGTTGTGCCTAGAAGTATCAGAGAAGAATTTTGATTGAACATCAAAATGTATGTAAGGAGTTAACCATGCAGAAAATGGTAAGGCAATTTAAGATAAGGACAATTCTTAAAAGCAAATGGAGCTGAAAAAATGTGAAGTTTAAAAAGCAATGCACCTGGAACACTAAATACATGCATAAAGTGAAGCACAATGAACTTGAAGGGTGGAAAGGTTAAAGTAAAATAATAAAGGACACTCATTATATGGCATGCAAAGAAAAAGGGAGAATCAGTGGAGTTTTTTTCTAAACATGTGTACATAAAAACATCCTCTGATCTCAAGTGTACAGCCTAATGAATTTTAATGAATAGCCACCATTGCAATCCTGAAATAGAATATCTGAAGTATCCTATAAGGCTGCATTATGCCCCTTCCAAGGGAGGCTGCCTTCAGCTTAACCATCAATAAGTTTTGCTATTCTTGAACTTCATATAAATGGCATTATACAATGTGTATTCTTTTGTATCTGGCTTCTTCCCATCAGCATAATATTTTTTCAATTCCTCAATGTTGTGGAAAACCTGTCTCAGCCTGTAATCCTAGCAAGCTGGGATGCTAATGTAGGAGAATCATGAGTTCATGGCCAGAGACAGCCTGCACAAATTAGCAAGACTCTGTCTCAAAATTAAAAAAAAAAAAAAAAAAAAAAAAGTTTCAGCTGGGCTTGGTAGCACATGCCTGTAATCTCAGCACTTGGAAGGCTGAGGCAGGAGGACTGATGTGAGTTAGAAGCCAACCTGGTCTACACAGTAATTTCTAGGCCAGCCTGGGCTACCTAGTGGGACTCTACCTCAAAAAACAAAAACAAAACAAAAAATAACAAAATAAAAATTTAAAAATAAAATTTAAAAAGAGGCTTGGGGTGCAGCTCAGTGGTAGAGCACTTACCCAGCATGTGTGAGTTCCTAGGTTCAACTTGCCAGTATTGAAAAAGAGACAAAGAAGGAAAGAAAGAGAGAAAGAGAGAGAGAGAGAGAGAGAGAGAGAGAGAGAGAGAGAGAGAATGCATTATGCAACATGAAAAGATTTAGATTGTATGAAGCAGAAGCAAAGCTGAAAGGAAGTGTAAAGAAAGCTTATGGAAAAAACAAAAGTCATAAACAAGCTATAGTTATGGATTAGCCAAAGTTTTAAGGTAACACAAAGCTAAGAGGAAGGAAGTGATATAAAGACAAAGAAAGAAGGTAATAAGGGATGTTTAAGTGAAAATTCAACAAAGATTTGAGTACTTACTATATTCCAAGCACTTCTCTGGATTCTGGAAATACAGTAATGAGCAAAATCAGTAAAAACAAATCTGTATTCAAGGAAGGACTATATTTTAGTGTGAAAAGATCAATAATAAATGAGTAAAATGTGCAGCATATTAGAAAGTAATACAGTCTATGGAAAAATAAAGCAAGAAAGAGAAATTATACATGTCAAATGGAGAGTGTTATTTTCAATTAGGGTGGTCAGGAAAAGAACACTAACATGATAACTTGTGCAAAGATCTAAAGGAGGCAGCTGAATCAACGCTGTATATGTCTGAGTCTGTATATGAGTCTGAGGCAAAAGGAAGAGGCCGCCATGTGAGGATGTGTTTTGAGAATGGGACACCTTTTGCTAATCCACACAAAGTCAAACTTTAAGCTAATGGTGATCTTGGGAACAGCTAGTGCAAAAAGCCTGAGTGAGAAGCACATTTGTCACGTTCAGGGAACACCAAAGAAGACAGGGAGGCTAGGAGGGATTAAGCCAAGGGGAGTGTAAAAGGAAGAGTGGTCAGATGCAATGAAGAACACGAAAATGTACCCCTCAGATCTCTGTCTTTGGGAGGTAATTGGCTGATGGCCCCAGTATCACTGTGGACATACCAAGGCCTCACTTCCTGCCGAGTGACCTCAGCCAGTAACTGAGTGCTGCACTATACACAGGCAGGCCCAATTCAGAGTAATGTCAAATGCCTCCAATGGGTGGCTTTGGCTGGAGGACTCCCCAATAGCCTTCTATTGCAGTCTAAGATGCATCCACCCAACACTGTCTTCTGTCCTTCACCTGAGGACAGGCATGCCCTGTAGTCTCAGGGGCTCTGCCGTCTTCTTCATGCTCCTCTGCCCTTTTAGGAGTGTAAGAGGGTGTACTGTAGATGGACTGATCACTCCCAGATTTATGGTGTCACTGCTAGGCTGATTGTTCTGTTTTACCCATTCCCTTGATCTGCCCTATCCGTTAATTAACTAACCTCAGACATTAGCATCTGCCAGAATCAAGTCCAAGTTCACTCTACTTTTTTTATACAATGTGTGCTTTAAGTCCTTGTGACTTGACTTGGTGATATATTTCTGTTAGTAACATCAATTTCCAAACTCCTTTCTAACATCCTCCCATTTTGGTCTCAATTCATCTTCCACCCCAACACAATCAGACTCCATAGCTAGGCTATCGGCATGAAACATTAGTTCACCCCAGTTATAACAGTAACACTAGACACTTTCTTGTTCTAGACGTCATAAATTTAATTGAAATCTCTCTCTCTCTCATTAGCCAAGCGTGGTGGCTCATGCCTGTAATCCTAGTGACTCAGGAGGCAGAAGCAGGAGGATCACAAATTCAAAGGCCAGAAGCAGTCTGCATAAGTCAATGAGACTCTGACTCAAGATAAAAAATCAAAAAGGGGCTAGGGTCCAGCACAGAGGTAGAGCCTTTCCATAGTGCATGCAAGGCCCTGGGTTTGAACCCCCACTACAAAGAAAGAAAAAGAAAAAGGAGGAAAGGAAGGAAGGAAGGAAGGGAAAGAGAGAGAAAGAGAAGGAAAAAGAAAGGAAACAAAAAAGAAAAAAGAATGAAAGAAAAAGAAAACCACTCTCATGGTAATAATGGATCATAAGTTTGAGTTCAGAGGCAGCCTATGCAACTCAGCAAGACTTTGTCTTAAAATTAAAAATATAAAAGGGAGTGGGGTGCTTCTCAGTGGTAGAGCATTTGTCTACCATGTGTGAGGCCCTGCCTTTAATCCCCCAGTATGAAAGAAAGAAAAGAAAGAAAAAGAAAGAAAAAGAAGGAAGGAAAGAAAAAAGAGATAGGAAAGGAAGGAAGGAAGGAAGGAAGGAACGAAGGAAGGAAGAGAAGAAAAGAAAAGAAGAAAGAAAGAGATAAGAAAGAAAGAAAGAAAGGAAAGAAAGAAAGAAAAAGGAAGGAAGAAAGAAAGAGAGAAAAGAAAGAAAGAAAGAAAGAAAGAAAGAAAGAAAGAAAGAAAGAACAAGCAGACATCTTAGCAAAGACAAAACTTAAAAACAAAACTCACAATGTAAGCTAAGTTTAAGAGTAAAGACTCATTAATATTCAAGTTTACTGGCTTTCAGTAAAGAGCAAACTAATTTTGGAAGGGGTAAAAATATCTCACAGAAAAATCATTTTAAAATATTGAATGACTCTTCTAAGAAACACTAATAACTTACAATTATCTAAATGTAAACAAATTTAAAGTTTAGGAATAAATTTCTCTCAACTTACATAAAATGTTCAAAGTTGAAAAGGAAATTATTAACCCACGTAGAATTGGCCAGAATAAAAATATATAAAAATGTCTAGAGGGGACCAGGAAACAAAAATAAGGCGAGTTTTGCCAATTTACATATGAGAGCACTCTTGATGGCCTGATTAGTTTTGATATTGTAGGTGGGTGGTGAGGAAGAGGACCAATGTTATTGCTGATGATTTGCATCACTGTAGGGTGGTCACATGGAATAAGAAGTGTGTTGAGGAAAAACAGGTTTGTCCTTGTTATTAGGTGCTGCCCAGATGGGTCTCACTCATAGTGACCCTATGTGCAACAGAATGAAACACTACCTGACACTGTGCCATGCACACAATCTTTTTTTTTTTTTTACATTTCAGCCCATTGTTACAGCCACTGTGTTTCTCCTCATTTTGAGTCATGCCACATCAGCAAATGCAGGTCCCAGAGGCTTTACTCTATTCCTACCATTAAGGTCAACTCTATGTTGAGGAGGCAACTCTTCCTCAGTCATCTTTTGAATGCCTTCCAGCCCTGGGGGCCTCATTTTCTGGTAATATACTTGACAGTGCTTCTCTGCTATTCATAGGGTTTTCAATGGCTAATTGTTTTGGAAGGGGGCTACTGGGTCCTTTTCCCTAATATGTCTTAGTCTGGAAGCTCAGATTTGTCCTAGAATTAAGATAGAATGTTGGAAATTATAAAGAAATGGATTTCACACAGGTAAAAACAAGATTTTTTGTATATTAATTGTATAAAATAAGGGGTTTCATTATGACATTTCCATGTATGCATAGAATTTGAGCCTATTCACCCCCATCATTACTTTTTATTATCCTTTTTCCATTCCCTTTTTATGTCCCTAGTATTTGACTGTTTAGTTTCAACTTCTCCCCCACACCGCTAGCTTCCACATATGAGAAAAATCGTGATAATTGTTTTTCTGAGTCTGACTTGTTTCACTTAACATGATGATCCACAGTTCCATCCATTTTCCTGCAAACAACGTAGTTTAATTCTTCTTTATGGCTGAGTAAAACTCTATTGTGCAAATATCCCACATTTTCTTTACCCATTCATCAATGGGCACCTAAACTGATTCCATAATTTGGCTGTCAGGAATAGTGCCACAATAAACACAAGTATGCAGGAATCTCTGTAGCAAGCTGACTTTAATTCTTTTGGATATATATCCAGAAGTTGTGTGGCTGGATTGTGTGGGAGTTCTATTTTTAGATTTTGTTTTTGTTTTTGTTTTTAGGAAACTCCTTATTGATTTCCATAGTTGTTGTTGTTGTTAGGTGCCGTCGATTCATAGCGACCCTCATAGGGTTTTCAATGGCAGACTGTTTCGGGATTGACTTGGGAGTAGATTGCCACGTCCTTCTCCCATTTTTGCAGTGCTGGGAATCGAACTCAGGACCTCAGAGACTGCAGCGCAGCACTCTACCAACTGAGCTAAATCCCAGCCCCGATTTCCATAGTAGCTGGACTAATTTACATTCCCACTAACAGTGAATAAGGGTTCTTTTTCCCACTTATCCTCATCAGCATTTGTTGTTGTTTGCTTTCTTGATGCTAGCCATCCTGACTAGAAAAGCAAAATTTTGAGATGTCCAGAGATTTCTAAAAATAAAGGAAGCTTCCTGGTCCAGCAGTGGATTTTATCTATTCGTGTGTCAGAGATCAAGTGATTAGTATACTTCACATATGGCTGTAGAAAAGTAGTTCCCAGACTTCAGTCATGTATCTTATATTACAAATTTATCATAATTATGTGCCTTGTCACAATTTTTTACCATGAATACCATTTTGCATAAATAAATTAATGTTGTTGAAAACAATACTATCACTGAAGATATGATGTCATTGTGAGATTTTTCCCCCCTGAAATTTTTAAAAATAAATATATATATATATCACTTAAAATGTTCACTCATGTACTAGCTAAAGTCACCTCATGTACTTTCAGAAGCATGCATTTAAACTTTAGGAAACCTGTTATAAAAATCACTTATGCACAGAAAGCAACCTTTACTATCCCTGTCCCTCAGGGAGCTATGACTCTCAGTATTTGATGGTTCCTACAGCATGACTTTCTTCTCTTTTGCTGCAAAGCCCAGAACACAATTGGTCACATCGAACTTTCTGTGTCAATAGACTTTTATCACTCCAAAACTGCTTTTACTTTTATTTTCTTATTTTATCCTCTGAGCTCTGCATAGGAATAGCAGGGATGAAAAAATAAAAGCACATAAATTGGATTAAGTCCAACATCACACAAGTAGTTTGTAGTAAACTAAGTCTGCAAGTCAACTCTAAACCTGCTGGTTTCTCCATTAAATTTAACTCATCTTTAGTGAAAAGCTTAAGCTTTTTGCTATTTTATACTCCATTTAATAAAAGTGCTTTTTCAGAATAGTTTTTCCTCATTTCTTTCATTTTTTTTTTACTTCCTTAAAAGAGAAACCATGGATCAAACAGCAAACAGAACTCTGGGTAAATGTATTTCTGAATACTCTGTCTTTCTATCCTGATAAGAAAACTTAAATGCTGGAAGGAAGGATTTGAGTTATATTACATTTTGGGTGACATATTTTTTGTCCTCTTGTTTTCAATGACACTGATTCTCCAATACAGTTAAACATCTTATATTGTTTGAAAACCACATGTGTTCTGAGCAGTAGAATATATGCTGTAGATGTTTACATAGGTATAAACAGTGTGTCTACAGCAAGATTACAGTATAAACAAATATAATACAAGGGAAAAATAGCAAATCATTCATCTGATAGAAAAAACATACTCTGATATCTTCTGTGCCTTGGATAGATACTTATGCACTGAGTTTTTCATATGTAAATTAAAAGATTTGATTTTGTTCTCTTCAAATTCTGAAATTCTAAGACCTATGTTTTATGGTAAATAAAATTAAATAAAAGAAAAATATCACTTGAATAATTTGGGTAAGTGGGTGCTGTGGTGTATAGCTATAATCATAAAAATTCAGGAAGCTGAGGCAGGAAGATCATGAGTTTGAGATTAGAGGCAATCTATGCAAGTGAGATCCTGTCTTAATAGTTATAATAACAATAATGACAACAATAATAGGCTTGGGTTGTCGCTCAGTGGTAGAGCACTTGACTAATATGCATGAAGCCCTGGGTTCATTACCCCAGTACTACAAAAAAGAAAAGAAAAAAGAATAAAACAAAAGATACTTGGGTATTCTTTCCTTCCAAACAATGCAAAAGAAATCAATTTGATAGTCATTAAATAAATTTTGCAAAGCACTGCTGAAATAATACCAATATTTACCATTTTATTCAGATATAACAATACTTTAATGTAGTAATAAGTTAGTTAATAAATAATTCTTAGCAATTACTCATGTCAGGCACTGTTGCAATCCCTGTTTTGATATAGCCCAGAGTTCCTGTCAATAATGGAGCTTATATTCTTCACCATGGCATTAGATCCTATCTGAACTCAGAAGCTAAGCAGGGTTGGCCTGGTTAGTCCTTAGATGGGAGACCACCTGGTAATATCAGGTGCAGTAGTCTTGGGAGAAGGATCCAGCAGCCCATTCCGAAGAAACATTCAGCCATCTAAAACCCTATGAATAGCAGAGAAGCATTGACATCGTGCTGGGCATGGCATAGTGTCAAGGAGTGTTTTATTCTGTTGTATGTAAGGTCACTATGAGTCAGACCCAACTCAATGGCAGGGCCTGGGGTTCAGCTCAGTTGGTAGAATGCTGCTCTGCACTTTGTGAGGCCGTGGGTTCAATCCCTAGCACAAAAATGGGGGAAGGAAATGACAGCCCATTCCCCAAACCATCCTGAAAACAATTAGCTATTGAAAACCCTATGAGGGTTACTTTGAGTCAGAACAGACTCTATGGCACCACACAACAGCTCATGCCAGGCACTGTTTCAATCATTGCTGTGATATGGGCAAGAGTTCCTGTCCATAATGGAGCTTATATTCTAGGATTGGGGTATATGAACCAAAGACTAATCATTAAGTTCAGTTATTGGTAAGAACTACAAAAAAAAGCAACGAGTGGTAATGTGTTAGAGCCTTTCTAGCACAGGTGTAGAGTGGACTGCTATAAATTGCTATTACAGAATTCTTCAAATAAATTGGCTTTGGAGCAGAAACTTCCCCCAAATGATTAGAGTAAGAGGCTGTGCAGAGATTTTGAGAAAAAGAGCTTCACAACAACCTAAGAGCAAGTACCAAGGGTCTGAGCAAAGAGCAATCTGGATTTTTTTTAAGAAAATGGAACAAAATCCATAGTATAGCAAGAAGATTGGAGAAAGCTTAGTTGAAATCTTTGACAGAGCTTTGTGGATAGTGGTCATGATTTTGAATTGTATTGAAAGAATATAAACAAGAATCAAGTCAAATGAGACTCAATCCTAGGAATTTTCATGGGGTCTTGGGAGAACTGTCCCTTAAAGGACATAATACCATGAATAGCTGCTGATTTCTCCTTGAAGTTCCATTATCAAGGGCAAATTCACCTGTACTGGGGTTGGTCTTTCCTTGTTCCCCACACACAGCTGGTTCTTTCTTTCTGCTTTCTTTTTAGAACGTAAAATAATCCCTCTCTATATATTCCCACTTAATGATCCACAGGATGACCTCGCACATCATGTGGTCTGACAAATTTTAGGAATGCAAATCTCAACATAGCCACCTAAATCTGGCTGCATGATCAAAGGATCTAGCACACTCAGTACCAGCCTTTTAGGTTTTTTAGGTGGAGTCCAAACACTGACCACCAAATGTAGGAGTTAGAGCATTCTTCTTAAAGCTTGTTTTCTGGTTTTGTTTTGTTTTTTATTTGAGTGAAAGAGAACTCACAGTGCACCAACTATCCTCCTTTTCCATCCCTTACTTTTCCTACCTTGCATATGAATCACAGGTTATGAAGACCTAGTTTTTGACCATCTTCTTTGAAAATGTGGTATTTTTATTCAAGCTTCTAAATCTTATGGTCAGTTTAGTGAAAACACACAGGAATATAATAAGTAAAGACTAAGCTATAAACCAAAATGTGGGGAACAACAGGACAAACATCTCAGTTTTTCAACAAATAAACTGAAAAGGAGGAAAATAAGGAGAAATGAAACCAACAAATTAAGATATATTTAAGACATACACCAAGAAAGTACTAGTCATGGACTTTGGTTGGATCCTAATTCAAACATACTATCTATAAAAAAACATGAGACAAGGAAATATTGGATATTTGAGACACAGTTATTAAGGAAATATCGTTAAATTTTTCAGTTGTTGTTGTTAAGTGCCGTCGAGTGGAGTCCGACTCATAGCGACCCTCATAGGGTTTTCAATGGCTGACTATTTCGGGATTGCCTTGGGAGTGGGTTACCATGTCCTTCTCCCATTTTGTGGTGCTGGGAATTGAACTCAGGACCTCAGAGACTGCAGAGCAGCGCTCTACCAACTGAGCTAAATCCCAGCCCAAATTTTTCAGAGGGATATGGTATAGTGACTATGTTGAAGCCACCTTATCTTTCAGTGATACACACTAGGGTACCTACAGATGAGATGATATGATGTCTGAAAAATGTTTTAAAACCATGCATTAGTGGCAGCAGAAGGAATAGAGAAGAAACAAGACTGGTCACATGCTGAAACTAAGTGTTGCGTCCATAGAGGCTCATTATGTTATTCTCCATTCTTCTGTAGGTATTTGGAATGTTCCATGAAAATGAAAAATAAAATACTGCTTCATAGTCTCACAGCTTCCTTTCAAGTGTGGAATTGATTGTCTTGGTGCTCAATTGAAACATTCATTTAACATTTTTCATTGAATGTGTTACAGGTGCCTACATGGCCAATTCAAGGGCTGGCCAATATCCTGCCCCTTTCCTCCATACCGCATTTCCCCTCCTTGGAATTTGAACTAGGACAACTGATCCAGTATTTATCAGACCGCTTCTGAATGATAGACATTTCTACCATGTGGGAGTAACATGGTATGAAAAGCAACTCTGAATTCGCAACCTATAAGTCACTTTCTTCTTCCCTGGAAATTCTTAAATTAAACAAGTTCTACCATGAATTTTTGTGTGGGAGATAGCTATGTAGCTTATCAGTCTCAAGGGAGTGACTTCATTTTGAAGCCAAGTACTTTAAATTACATGCATTGATGCCTCCATTTTTATAACCCTTTAACATAATATCTTAACACAGATGATTTATAGAATATCAGATGCATTTCTGGAGTACACTGGAATTAAATGCCATTTAGAGTCTTTTCCTATGATGACATTATGCCATTCTAGATCCTTTCTCTGTAAAATCACTTCTTCTTTTTTAGTATCTGCTGTAAATTTTATGATTGATTGCAGATATTTGTCCACAGGGCCCAAAGTCCTTACACTTCTTTCTTGTGTTGCATTCTTTATTAGGTCACCCAAAAATAACAGTGCCAAAAGCCATTATGAAGACAGACACTTAGAGGAATTTTAGGGTAAGGCTCATGGAAAGCAAATAAAAAGAAGGAGCCACATAATATTCCCTGCTTAGTGTTTCACTTTCGCTAAATTCAAAATTCTTCTTTTTATAACTTGGGTAAAAGAAAGGGCAAATTAAGCCTTCTCACTACTATTAAACATTACAAGTTACAGATGTATTTCAACTAGGCATCATTAATATGTCATAAATTATCTAAGTTCTGTTTCTCTTCTTAGAAAAAGTAAGGATCTGTTTCTCTCTCTCTCTCTCTCTCTCACACACACACACACACACACACACACACACACACACACACAGAGTCTCAAGAATGACACTGAATTCCACAATATCCTAATTTCATTTCTTTGCATGTTAAAATAATGTGTTTGTGGACATGTAAGAATAAACAAGTATATATAATCACATTGGCCAAAATATTTAGATAATTACAATGTTTGATTAGCAATTAGGAAAGAGATAAAAGTTTGGCCTTCTTATGTTCTGCATTTAAAAGAGGACAGACACAGACTAGATCCTGGACAGCAAAACTATATGAAAAAGATTGGAAATATATTAAAACCCATCACTCAAAATTAAGAGGCAAATTTGAGAAGCAAATTCATTGGATTAAGTAAATTTTTAATGTGATGAGTGAGAACAGTAAACAGTAAACCAAATTAGCTTGGTACTGTTGATAATGTAATTGCCAACCTATGATATCAGAAGAAAATACACACAATAAGTTGACTCTGAAAAAGAATTATCTGTGTCCTGGAAATGCACTGAAACAACTAGCATAATGTTTCCAAATTATGAGAGAACCTGGCTGTTTATGCTACAATATCAACCAGATGAAGAGAAAACTCATGTAATAGATGCAATTGAGCAAAAACCCAGATTGTCTTCAAAGAATTTTGCATTTTTACTGACTGTTTGGACTTTCAAAGAATGGTATTGTTATAAGAATAAATAGATGGTTAGTGCTTGAAAATATCTAGAATGTCAAAGTGTTTATTATGTATTAAAATTGTTCTAACTACTGTACCATTCTTGTACTGTTCGTAACAATATTACAAGAAGGCAGGTGTATTATTAAGGTGGTTATTACTTAGGAAGAAATACGTAAGGAAAGGTCAACTGTAGTCAGGACTGTGTTGGAAAACGCAGGTTAGAAAGTGTGCAGAGATAACCACAGCATTATCAGATCAGAGAGAACCAGGCTGGCTATGGTTCCCTAATGCCTACTTTTTCCTACCCAGACACTCTTCAAAGTCGTCCCCATAGTGGAAAGAGGTGAAGGGATAGTTTATGGCTGATGGGAAACACTTTAGAAAAAAAAAAAAAAAGATCATGGAGGCCAAATGAAATGCTACTTTAAAAATAGTAGGATTCAGTTTAAATTCTTGGCTGTAGAATCTGACTTTAACCTCTGTAACAGCATACAGCAAAGTAAAATGTGAACTCACCTTTTCTTAGCATTGTTATGACAGAAGGAGAAAATGATATTGCTGGCCTGCCTGGAAATAAGAGGATGGACTAAAAGACTTCAAGGACTTTTTCACAGTAGCTGATTTGGGGATAACTTCAGGGAAGAACAGTCTACTGGTAGATCTTTGGTTTATTCTCAAGTGACTGGAAAGTTTTAAAAGACCTGAATAAAAACACTCAGCTACATGAATTCATTATGATATCTTAAATACACTTACATCAAAATCCATGGGGATGTGAAAAATATGTTTCTACTGCTCTTCTTGCATTTAGTATCTGCCATCCTGGGCAAATTTAGCCCTGGTGTATCCCTAGCACTGAGGCACAGGTTTCAAATTACTGATGAGGTCTTCTGCCTCTTTAAAGGTGGTATTAAGAGTACCTCGGAGTTCTGAGCAATATCGTCCCTTTTTAGATCTGTCCATTCATCATGATCCCGTGCCAGAATTTGTTAGGTAAACATGATTGACAGACAGCCATCTTTATCCTTTATATGGCTGGAGGTCAGCCCTGGTGGAAAGTAATGCTTTTTTAATTAGCTGTTAGAGGATTGAGTTTCCTTTGTGTGGATTGCATACTGCTCTCTCCGCACCAGTACCCGAAGTGGGTATCTCTTATGCCTTGTGTGCTCAGTATAACCCAGATGACTGAAAAACGGTCATAAAAGATTCATATTATAGCTGTTTTATAAAAATTTGCACTGCTGGCAAAAAAAAATGTAGAGAAACATACTTGAAATAACATCTCAGAAGGGAAAGTGTGCTACATTATAAAAGGCTCTCTTAGCAAATAGTGGCTACAAAGAGAAAGCTATTTTGTCACAATTCTTCTGTTGCAATAATAAAGTAAACATAATTTTTAACTGTAACATCAAAATATAATTTCTCTCCTAGGAATCAGACCTTCCATTTAGAGGTAAAATAAATCCCTGAAGCAGTTTTGGTTTGGCAGAGTTTGTCAAAAAGAAAAAGAAAGAAAGAAAGAAACCCAAAGCAGGCACTTGTGACTAATTCGTGGCACTGTACTTCTGCCGCATCTTTTGTGAGGAAGGATGTTCACTTCAGAAGAAGCTGATGATTTTTGTGCCTAAAACATTTAATTCAGTAATATATGAAATTACTGTGAAGTGAAGAATGTGTATACACAAAATATTAAAACATATTTGAAACACATGCTTTCCATTTAAATGTAAAATCATTGAATTACAATAGAAACACTCAAGCTTATAATATAAACTTATAAGTAGCTTGCAAACACAATGATTAGATATGATATAAGGGCTAATATTATACTAAGGTCTTAAAAAGAATCAAAATAAAGTCAATTATCTGCATGCAATTTGTAAATAGATCCAAATGTCTCTGCAGTCTTTGTTTCATGTCTAAACTGATCTACTAGTTTTCTCTGTTGCTTTTGTTTTCAATATCATTGAGTTCTCCTTTCTTTACTACTTTTCCCTCTTGGGTTTATTATACTCAAACATTTTCTAGTTCATTAAGGTGAATCTTAGATGGTTGGTTTGAAACTTTTTCCTTTTAAAATCTTTCTTCCATCATGAGTCTTTTCCATATTGTAAGAGGGAGGATGGTATTTAAGAGCACAAACCTGGTGTCAAACTGCCTGAGTTTGAATCCCAACTCTACCATCTACTTGCTCTGTGATCTAAGGAAACTTACTTAAGCTCTCTAGGCCTCAATTTCCTAATCTGTTAAACAGGTATAAACTATTATTTTTTGCTTATTAGATTGTTTTAAGGAATAACTGAAAAATATTTATGAAGAACTTAGAAGTTCTTTGTAATATGTGCATTTTGAGCAGCTTTATTATTCCAAGGAGGATGTATTCATAAAATGTGTATGCTCCTCAAGTACATTCTGTATTAAATAAGCAAATGGCATTTAAATAATATATCAACATTTGTAAATGATTCTTTGGGTTTTTTTTTCTTTGTGCCTCATTTCTCAGAGCATAAACAAAATATTGGATTGTATTTGGAAAAGAGGAAAATCCATTTATGATGTTGATGACATATGTCATTCATAAGGTCTATAAACCAATCATAAGTCATAAGGTCTATCAGCCAATCATATGCAATTTCAACTAGAGAGACTTGGAGAGGCCTCTGCTGAGTGTCTTGTTTATAGCAAGAATTGATTAATTATGAATCATCCTCACTAGTTAGTTATGCTCCATAAATTCATTGATAAGCTATATTTTTCCTCTTTTGAGTGACCTGGTAGGTATGTCGTTTGAATAAACAATAACCCAGAAAAGCAAACAATTAACTAAGAGCAATGACTATAAAGCCAAATGAAGTGCACAACTTAAAATAAAAAATCCAGAATGAAATTATTTTGAGAGACAGCCAAAGATGGGGCTTTTCTTTCCATCTTTTCATGCATGACATTAGGCAGACAAATACTTTCTTCTTGCATCTTGCAACTTCAGAGGGAAAAATTGGTCTGTACAATCTGAAACATGGACTATATTTTATGTCACTTGCATTCTTAGATTTCTCATATTGAGCTTTCCCCACAAAAAAGGTCATAATAGTTGTCAAAGAAATCCACATATAAGATTTGTTTGCCGCAGTTGAAATAAGCCATTTAATCTGGAGCTGTTCTGCCTGACTGCAAAGATGCTAAACGAGGCATCAGTAAAACTATATGGTATTCATGGTACAGATTCATGTATTTTCCCAATTTTATCCAACACAAGGCTTTCAGGATACATATGTACTGTGCCAGGTAAGCCTACTGCATACCATCTCATTTAAAAGAGAAACCTTTCAAAATGAATGATATAGAGAGGATTGCATGTTGCAAAGATAAGCTGCCTGGGTCTGTTAGAATATGAATTGTAGAATAAGATTTTTAAACCATGTGGGGAGGATATTTTATGCCTCTCTTTTCTTCTGTATTATGAGATTGATTGTGGTGCCCACCTAAAGTTAATATTGTCACTGCTTATAGGCACACTCAGACCCAAATATTGTTGTTGTTGTTGTTAATGAACATATAAAGTTTAAAGTGCATCATTTTAGTTTTTTAAAAACCTGTTACAGGAATGGATGTTAACTATACAGTTTTATTAATCCTAATTTCTTTTGCTGCAATCTCGTTTTAAAGGAAAAATTCTGCTACTGTGGTTCTTCGTTTCATTACATTACTCCATGGAAAAAGGTTTGCTGGAAATGTATAAACAAATGCAGCATTATGGGTCTAATTAGCTGCAAGAATACCTGTATAAATGGAATCCGTCAGCCACAATAAGCCCTTCCTCCCCCACTCACTTATATAATAATCCTGGCTTTCAGAAAACTAATCACTACACACCATCTACACAGCATCTAATTTCCTCATCAAATTTCTCTGCTGGGTTTAGCCATGCTTGTCAACTTCCCAGCTCCCTCTTCAATAACTGGGTTTATTCTTAGTGTCTTGCCAATAAACATGGTCACATTCCTATGAGCAAACCCATGAAAGAATGAAGTCCAAATTTCTTTATCGCTCCCTCTTTCAAGAAGGGGTTTCTGCTCACACTCCTGGGAAAGGTCATAGGTAATTTTGGCTGGTCACTTTTGGGTGGCAGGATTGCAGTGAGCACATTGGGCTCTTTTGTTTAAATGTCTCACTGACCACCAAAGGTGATCGAAAGCTGCAGAGAGACTATTTAGAAAAGCAAATGAAACATAATATAAGCAGGTCTACTCGACTCAGTTTCCCTTCAAGCACAAATTAAGTTGCTTACATTCTGTTTTCAGGACAAAAACGGCTTTTATGCAGACATTTATCGTCTTTATTGCATATGTCCTATATTTTACTGAAGGCTGACCCGGAGTGTTAAGGTCTCTTTTTGTGGGGAAGGAGACCATAGACGACTTGAAAGCTAATTTCTTTTCTTGTTGATTTTATGATTAAAGTTCATTTAAATCTCCCTCATTGGGGCTGGGGTGGTAGCTACATTTGTCTCCAAACAGAAGGTGAGCAACTTAATTTGTGCTTCCAGGGGTATTACCTTCCCCTTATGTTGAGGGCGAAAAGTTTATGTGAGCAAACATCTTTCCATTTGAAGGACAGGATGGTCTTCCATATTGGTAGGTTATTTTACCACAATAAACAGTCAGGATATGTGTATTCAATCAATGAGTAGCTTTTGTTCCTCAAAGATAGGAAATAAGAATAAGAAACTTCAGGTATAAAATGCCGAAACTTTTTTTTTCTATGGTTGAGGTGACATACAGTGTGTGAAATACACCTTTTTTTAATTGAAAACCATTTTTATACTATATGTTTTCAATCCCAAACTGTAAAATTTGTACCCAAATAGAGAGATTTTCTTCTTTTTTTGTTGCCTCGTATAAGAAGTATCAGTATTTATCATCTTGCTACATTGCCAGGGTATCAAGATACAGGGTACCTTGGTACATCTAGATTTAAACAAACATAGATACAACGGTTTGAATCCGAGATGTAGCATGGTGCTGTCTTTTGCTGGTTTCTTGTCCTAAATCAGAATCAGCTTTTTACTCTGGAAAATGGGAATATCTGGTGAAGCTATTATGGTAATTGAGTAAGTAGTGCTTGTAAAGCTTGGATAAGAGCACAGTAACAGTTAATTACTGTTTTCAATGCTAGCCATTTTCCAAACTGATCAATAGAAATGTTTTCTCTCCCTAAATCCTCCTCAATGACCAAACTCTCTTGCTATGGAGGTTTTTACTCATGGTTTTCTATGATAATGACTAGTAAAGGAAATCTTTCTAAAATATAGCTCTAGAACAACTTCTTTTTATGAAGGACCAGGTAGTAAATATTTTAGGCTTTACAGGCCACCAAAGTCTCTGTCTCAACTATTCACCTCTGACATTGCACCTTCAAAGTGATCATAAATGCTGTGTTATCATATGAACATGGTTGTGATACAATAAAACTTTATTTAGAAAAATAGGGGAACATCTGGGTTTTGACCCCCAGACTGTGGTGTGCTTACCATTACTCTAAAAAGAACAAGTGCCTTTTTCTTTTTAGGTGTCACTACTTATGTATTGTGTGTTGGAGTTTTATTGCAAAATCGTTTCATATGCAAACCATGCTGATCCTTTTACATTATAGTCTCATATTCCTGTTCAGAACAATAGTAATTAAGTTGAATTTATAAATCATGGGGTGACATCAGGACAGAGGACATCAATGATTCATTGCAGTAAAGAGAAAGATGGTTGGCTCTTACATTTCACTTAAGCTCAGGAGGAGAAGTTGGACATGCCTGGGCTGGCTGCAGGCCTAATATGCCATCCTGCCATGGTGTGGGCTGCAGAGGCCTCCACCAGGGTCTCTGGGCATATGTGGTTTGGCTCTTCTCTTGCTGATCATATTAACAACACACAACGATTGAATTCCTGGTCAGCTTTCCTCCTACTTCAGAAGCATTTATGGCCAGGTTTAAACTGGATTCATCCTGTGTTTTCAGGGACAAGTACCAAGAACATACTGAAGAAATTGTGTCTAATTCATGTTTGATAACTCTGTCATCCCTGTGGTTCAGACTTTGAATAATATCACAAAAGTGATTTCAAAATAACCTTAGAGAAGTGAACACACTTTCAGTACACAAAAAAGAATAGCAGGTAGAGCACAAGAATATTTTTAAAATAACCTTGACCATTTATTTCAGTTTTTAAGCTTATAGAAGGGATTTGTATAGAACATGTCTTTAAAATCTTCCTTTTGCCTTAACAAAGAACATCTTTGCTCTACTTAGTTTATTTGAAAATATTGATTGCTGTTGATAGAACTGTGTGTTAAACTATGTTCATCAGAGTGTTATGACATTAATCTAAAATGCCCCCCAAAGTTCTTGTGTTTGAATGTTTTGTTCTCAGGTGGTGACACTCCTTGTGGAGGCTATAGAAGATAGAAGATGAGATTCTAACTTTGCAAAGCTGAGTCCCTTGGGACAGGTGTTCAGAGTTTATCCTGGACCTGTGGTATAGTCTACTTTTGTCCTAAAGATTTGAGTAAGACAGAATTTTAACCTGGCAGAGGAAATAACACAAAGTGGAAAAATATCCGAATGTGGTATGGTTGTTGTTTGCTGCTTTTAGCCAGATTTATGGTGAAAAAATGATAGAAGAGAAAGATTTGAAAAATATGCAGTTTAATGAATAAAAGAGCTGCAGCTTGTCTAAGGTTGCTGCAAATAGGTAAGAAGAGAGAAGCAGTGGTAAAGAAAAGCCCTGTACTTTGAGGTGGGATAATATAAATGTCATGGAGGCACAAAAAGAGTCAGCCAGTCCCCTCTCTTCTAAGGCTTTCAAGTATGAAACAGTAAACTCATTTGAAAAGGGGGGTGTCTGGAAAGTGAATACATCCAGGCAGCACTCCTAAGAAGAATCTGTTCAAACAACCAGTTTCCCAGCCAGGGAACACAGAGGCTGTTGCTGTAGCTATGGTTCAAAAGAGCCTAGCTCCTGCTTAAGCTAGCAGCAACCCTTGGTGACATTCATATTGTGCTGATTTTGCAGATATGAAGAATGCAAGAGCTATGGAGTTGTGGAGGCTGCCACTAAGGTTCCAGAAAATAGGCCATACAGTATGTACCAAGGTTGAGTTCCCTGTGGAGACTCCCCTGAAGGGCTGGTACATGAAGCTCTGACAGTGGAACCTAAACAGTAATGGAGACCCCAAAACATTAGAGATGTCAGGACCATAAAATATCTGCCAAGGAAAGCTATGAGCAATGAGTAGAATCAACCCAAGGCTGTGCAAGCCTATTCAAACCCAGATGATGCCAGATGCTAAGTGATGTTGGGTGTTCCAGGTACCAGACATGGAGCCACAGTTTGTCCAGAAGGGTATCTGTCTTGCTATGGACCAATCTTCCCTGGAGATAGGCCTTTGGAGTTTACTCTAGACCTCTAGTTCTGGTAGCTCTCTGTTCCTGATTTTCTGTGACTTGAAGTCATCTGCTGCCTACTTCATGGCCTACCCTGCTATCGTGACTGCCCTACCACATCTTCCTGCCTCTATAGACTAAGATCCTCTAACTGTGAGCCCCCAATAAATCATTCCTTTTATAAATTTGTCTCAGTTGGTTTCTCTGTCACAGCATTGAATTGAGCTAACACACACAGTTACAGAATCTTAATTTTGAGTCAAGAAAGTTCTCTGTTTCTCCCACAACAAATTCTCGGAAACAAAATCCCTACCCATGGCACATGTGCTGGTTGTCATTTTTCCCTTCCCTTTCCTTCTAGTTCCTCATTATAATGCCAAAAGATCAGTCTGGGAACAAGCCAGGCCTCTCTTTAGGAAGGAATACAGACAGAAGGCAGGGAACCCTCATGAATAATTATTTAAACCCCAAACAAACACATGGTGCATCTTAATGTATGATGTGTTTTCAAACCTTAAATCAGAATTCAAGCAAACTTCTATTCCTTTTGAGAAATGAAAGAGTAGCTACAAACCCTAAGGCAGAGAAGAAAATGAGATGTTTGACAAGAAGAAGAATGTAACAACCACCACCACCACCATTTATAATTTGATGTTCTTTATAGCAGGTAATTTGTGGCATGCACAATGTGGGCACATGTTCTCCTTTCTTGAGAATGCCAGTCTTGTTGATGTTGAAACCCTAGCTACCATCTGTACTGAGCATGAGTGTGTTGGTTTTCTATTGCTGCACAAAAAATTACCACAGATTTAGTGGTTTCAAACAATACCATCTGCAATCTTACAGGTTAGCTGAGTTTCTGCTTGGGGTCTTACAGACTGAAACCAAGGTGTGAGTCTGGACTCCCATCTCATTTAAGATTCCCTATCTTCTTCCATGCTCACTAGACTGTGAATGGATTCATTTCTTTCCTGCTATAAGATTCAAATCCTTGTTTTCTTTCTGGTGCCAGCTGAGGGTCTCTCTCAGCTCCTAGAAGTTGCTGAAGTTCTTTGCATCTGGTCTCATAAGCTCTCGCATATGGCAGCTAACTTCTTCAAAAACATCAGGAGAATCTTTATGATCTCAGGGGAAGCCCCACCCCTCTATCATATGGCTCATTTAATTAAAATAATCTCCTATTTTATTAACTCAAAGTCAACTGACTAGGGATCATAATTACATCTCTGATGTAATTCCTTCACCTTTGCATATAACATGGTAATCCTGGAGCTAATCTCCCATCATATTCACAGATTTTACATCAAAGAGGGGAGAGGATGATGGATGTGTATTTTGAGGGCAGGAACCCTGAGAGCTAACTTAGAATTCTTCTTAGCAGAGTGGGAGAGATTAGCATTGCCAATAACTTATCCCAAACCACTACATATATGAGCCTGCAGCCATAGCCCTGTGGCATCTGATCCTGTCAGATCTCAGAAGCTAAGTAGGGTCAGGCCTGGTTAGTACTTGAATGAGAGACCACCTGGGAACATCAGGTGCTGTAGGCTTGGGACACGGACCTGGCAACCCACTCCCAAAAATCAGTCTGCCATTGAAAACCCTATGAACAGCAGAAAAGCACTGAAAATAGTGTTTCACGTGTTGTACGTAGGGTTGCTATGAGTCGGATACCAACTCCATGACACTTAAAAACAACAACTACTATGTACAAATATATATATATATATATATATATATATATATATATATATACTCTGTATGTATGAATTTAAATATATACTCTCTCTACTATACATGAGTTCATATATATATAATATATATATATATATATATATATATATATAATATATATATATATATATTAAATTGTTGTTGTTAGGTACCGTTGAGTCGTGTCGACAACTCATAGCAACCCTCATAGGGTTTTCAATGGCAGATTGTTTTGGGATTGCCTTGGGAGTGGGTTGCCATGTCCTTCTCCCATTTTTGTGGTGCTGGGAATCAAACTCAGGACCTCAAAGACTGCAGAGTGGCACTCTACCAACTGAGCTAAATCCCAGCCCCATATATATAATAGTCCCCATTTATTTACTGAGGATACATTTCAAGTGCCCTAAGGGATGCCTCAAACCATAGATAGTACTAAACCTTCTATATATTATGTTTTTCCTATACATATGTAGTTATGATTAAGTTTAATTATTGTTAGGCACAATTAGAAAGTAGTAACAATAACCAATAATAAAATATATCAATTCTATTTAAAATTCATGAGGTTTTCTAGAATTTTCCATTTAATATTTTCTAGCCATGGTTGACTGTTGGTAACAAAATCTGCAGAAAGCAAAACTGTGCATAAAGAGAGACAACTGTATGCACTCTGCTCACACACACATGCACATGCTTGTCCATGCATAGACACACACACACACACACACACACACACAACCCCCTTCAGGAACTCACTCATGACGATGGGCTCCCAAAATGTTTAAAATCATGCACTTGCAATCCACAACCATAACATCAAATATTACTTATTTATTAAGACTACTCCACTAAATGTCATATCCATTGACTGCTTTCACTCCACAAAATGAAATGAAATCTTACAAAGATGCTGTTGAGGGGACAGGAGCCCAGACATGCCTTTCAGGCAATGACTTTCTCTTGTCTGGAAAGCTACAAAATAAGTTTGAAATAACGGTCAGCACCCTGGCAGTCACATGGATAAGATTTTTTAAAAATAATAAAAAGAGGAAGAACAGAAATATCAGGAGCCTTGAAGCTGTTTTCTAAACTCAGAATTGGTAGAATATTTATGTTGGCAGCATCCTCTACCTCCCAGCAGGAGAATTGACAGAATGTACTCTATACATAACCCATGCAAACCCCAGATCAAGAGGAGAGTTATTTGCATAAACAGAATCCTAGAGACCATGTCATCACTATCTTTCTCTTCCTCCTTCCTTTTCTACCCTACAAGCCGCCATATCGAGTTTCCTGGGCTACCTTCCACGAACATCAAGGAAGGCAGCAGAGATGAATGTTACATCGACACCAGCAGTGCCACTGCAAGAGAAAACTGTTTGTACACTCTTTTCATTTCTCAGTACAAGCAAGCATGTGAAGACTTTGCACCTGTTCTAGTTAGCCCTGGCAAATGCACTGTGTATTTATATTAATAGAATGATGTTTTCATAACAGAATGGATGTGCAGAAATCCTGGCACTCATTCTGGATGCTCTCATGAGTGCGCAGATCTGGGGGAGGGATGGCTCTTACATAAAGTCCCATGGCGAGGGTACAAGACCCACGAATCCCAAGCTGCATCACCAGAACAGCTTAAGAACTTTTTCTGGAATGACCAGATTCAAGTATTGGAAATCCAATTAGATATTTGATGAAGAGGAAAATATACTGGATGTAAATGGGCTTTTCATGGGTAGCTTGAAGCTATGAATGCTTTTGTGTTCCATCTCCTGTTTCGGTAATTTGTGTCTTATCTCCCCAGAGTAGAGCTGAGAACTGGTGAGATCATACTTGGCTCGATTCCTGAAAGTTTGTTTTGAGTCACCAGTGTAAATATTGCCCACTCAATCTGTACATTCACACAAATTAACAGAAACCAGCTACCCAATTCCTTGTTCATATTTGGATCTGTTGATTAACCCTGACAGCTGTAACCTCATTAGTCCAAGCTCTGGTCATGGCAATGCAGCTGTCAAATTAGGAGGAAATGGACTCAGAAGTCACCACTATGGACCAAACATGTTCAAATCAATAGACACTCTAAAAGCTTCAGTTATGGTTCTAATTCTAATTCTAATTTATGTTGTGCTGTGTGCCTTTCACCTAAACCCATAATATGGACCTGAAATCAGCAGTGTATGGAGAAAGCATGAGTTCTACCTTAAAGTGAGAACATAGATTTTACCTGACAACATCAGATCTGAATCATTTGGAAATGGCGCTTTAGCATGCACTATAACACAGACATTTTAATATATTTTAAAATATTAGTTCCTAATGTATATTTTGGCATGAGAGATTTTGTTAGTTTTGACAGGGGGCCAACTGTGTCCTGCCTATGGAAATAAGAAAGATTCTGCAGCTGGTGCTCACGGGAGAAGTGGAGATAAAAAGTGAGGAAAGAGTTTAGAAATACTCCAGTAGGAATGTGGTTTCCCTAAGCAGGGCGCAAAGTCCTTGGAGTGAATTCTATTTATCTCTATAAACATCTGTGAAGAGGAAGGGAAAAGGGAAAGTGCTCAATATCTATTAATTAAATTTCAGGAAACAAGGCTGTTTTCCCTCCATGGAAATCCTGAGAAAGACAAAGGGGCGGCATACAAATGCACTGTGTGAATATCCCTTGCAGCACTTTCACTGGGAGGAGAGAGCATGGTGGAGCAGAAGATGCTTTGAACAAAAAACTCGGAGCCCACAGTTCTGCCACAGTCCAACCATCAGTTTGGCCTTTGACAAGTCCTCAATCTCCCTGTATCTCCATAGACTCATTTGAAAAATAAGGAGATGTGCCACATGAATACAATGGTCCAGTCCATCCATAGTGATCAAAGAGTCAGCACCAACCTATTATCACGAGAAGATATTGCATGACAGCCCAAGACAGACTATATACTAATTTTCTAGCCTTGGGGCAATTCGTTTTTACTTTCATGTTGTCCTTTAAAAAGCAAAGAGGTGCTGTCCTTTGGCACCCCCTGGTGGTAGATACAGCTGTTACACCTCCCTTAAGTGAACCAGTGAGGGTAGAATCCCTACTGGCTGTTTACCCAGGGGAAAAGCAATCTAGAATCACATTGTTGTTACATTATAGCTTTTAATCCTTCCTGGAGGCTTATAGGAGCATGCTTATTTTAAAAATAAGCATTTTAAAAATAAGCAAAAATAAGGTTATATCAGTCAGATGCCTTATTAGCATCGATATAAACTTTTAGATGGCCTCAGGTTGAAGAATTTACCAAATGGTAAGGATTTCTACTTTCATTACTGTGAGAAAGTAGGAAGTATTTAGATATTTAGTATGAGCCAAATGCTTCCTTTGCACATGAGTAATTTTAAATTTATATCAATACTGAATATCAGGTACTCTGACATGTCTAAGAATAGATTGAGGTAATTAGAAAGTATTAAAAGTTTACTGAGCCTTTTCTTACAGCTTTTCTTCAATTTAAAAATCATTTACAAAGAAATCTTTGAACGTCAGAAATCAGCTGAAAAAAATGAAGTGACTTATTTTGTTATGGAATGAGAGGTAAATATATTTTGACTCTTGCAAGTCTATATAAAACAAATTCTACCACAAAGTAATTTATCATTTAGATTATATTTGCCCTAATAGCAGAGAAGTAGTAACAATACTGTTCGGCTTGTTGTACAAAGGGTTGCTATGACTCAGATACTGACTCCATGGCACCTAACAACAACAATCCCATCACGTCTATTCCTTTTGTTTACAATTATATTCTTCCCTTCACTTTGAAACTGTACTGAAACTTGGTAAAAAAAAAAAATCTTTGTCTTTGATTTAGTGTAAAAGTTTACACATCGTTTGTAGTTCAGATGATTCCAGATGACAAAAGTTATGACTGAAAAGAAACTAGACAAATACAGTGTAGAGGAAAGGGGAAACCCCCTCAAAAACTTTAATTATTCTAAGTTGACAACATAGGCTATATCAAGTGCTAATGCTAAGTACTTTCAAGACTAATTAATTTTCACGCATTTAATTTGATGTAATTATAACAACTATAACTGTTTCCAGGTAAGGAAGAAAAAAAAACAAATATAGTCATAGGAAAGAGAAAAGTCAATATTCCCTAAAGGAGAAAAGTATTTCTTTGTTGCGTTTGCTTGACTCCTTCTGGCAAAAGGCTGTTAGCAGTTGTACCACACAGTTCAATTAGAGTTTGTCTCAAAAAAATTATGCATATAACTGTATTGCAGAGATTTGGTTCAGAAAATCTGCTTTTGGTTCCAATGCCTTGTCTCTTCTCAACCATGTTTATAAGCGTTTTCCAAGCTCTTTACGAGCACTTTGCCTGCCTCTCCACACTCCTAAATATCACCCTCTGCTTCTTAGGGCCAGCCACGTTTTCAGTCTTGGCCAAGGAAAAAAAACAATGTTCACCTCAAAGGCTTCCATTAAATTTACCTCATTTATTGACCAGCAGGAGGTGTACACACCCTACTGAGGTCAGTCTTAACTACAATGCTGTGGCTCCCTGGCGCCCCAGTCTGCTACCCTGTTTAATGACTGCTGGGCCCCTAGGGCCAGGTAAATCCTACCGTTGACATATTGGTGCCAATACCCGTGGAACACCTTTGATCCATTAGTATGCTCTCTCTATTCAGGGATGTATTTTACTGTGTGTTGAATAAAAGTAACCAGGTATAGAGAAGTGAAGGAAACACAGTGAGCTCCTACTGGAAGAATAAGCCATTTATACTTCTCTGCAGTAGACACCAAGCCGATTAGGACCTTGAATTTAAAGAAAATAAGGCCTCAAGAATTCTGCTGTCTGGATAGAAGCACCACCACCACGGTGCCTCTGCTGCCCTTGAGGTGGTCAGCAATAAACTGCCTGTGAACCTGCCAGCTCACTAAAAGCCATGCTTTCACTGCAGAATGACCTTTTGGCATGGATTTATTTACTTTTCCTCATCATCACTTTGTCATTCTGTAAAAATGTGAGCTCTCTGAGCACAGTGACTGTTGGAGTAACCTTAAGTGCTTGAATACACTGTGACCTAGTCATAGTGCCTTAATATCTGCTTATACTTTTTAAAAGATCATATTCAATATAAAGGAGGGATTTCCTTTTCTTATGAAATTAAGCACATTGAAATGTGTCAGATGGGAAACCCTAGATATCTGAATAATCATTTTATTCATAGACTGTCAAATGGCATCAGGCAATAATCTCTTAAATGTTCCCATTTTAAGCCCTGCACACATGCCTCTCTCAGCCCTGACCTGGAGTGACCAGGTTAGATGGTCAGGGCTCTCAAATCTGAATGCTGATTCAGGCCTTCACTCTCTGCTGCTAATAATAGTTCGTCTAGGTGCCAAATTTAGTGGTGGTTTCTTATGATGTGGATACCTGTCCAGCAGGAATTGGACTGTGACCACAAGCCATTTTCCTTAAGCCACAGAATAACTGTCAGATGGTAACTGCTGATAGTTACTATTCAGACTCAGCAGCCTCCAAGTGAAAGACTTTCAGGGCCCTTGTTCATCCCACAGTGAGGCAAATTTTGTCAGTAGACAGAAATTCCTTGGCATGAAAATTCAGTGTTTGATCTTCAAGTCTTTGAAAAATCACACAAAACAGGACAATAACAACAACAAATTTCTACTTTTTTCTCCTCTATAGGTTCATTCTTTTCTTCTTCCCCTTATGTTAATGATTTTTTTGTCTTATTGTACATATGTATTTTACTGTAGACCACATCAAATAACCAAAGGTCATTAGTATGGACAGAGATTTTTAAAACCATAAGTTCCAGGCACCTAGACTTTCTCTAAAGACACAGGAGTACCTTTATAAAAATGTTTTCTTTCCAGTCTCTTTCTTATATAGGAAAATAGCCCCATTTGTCTCACATTTTACAGAAGAATAATCCAGGATATTTCATCTACAGTTGTACAATGCTAAGCAGAAGATCATGCCAGCGGTAAAGAGTAGAAACAAATAAACAAACAAACAAACAAAAATCAGAAGTATAGTTCACTGCTACAAACCATTTCAAGGTATGTTGAATCTCTGTTCTTGAGTTGAGTCTATAGACTTGGACAATGTGTTTCAGGGTTAGGGTTAACATAGAAGTTTACTCTGAATAATGCAGACTGCCTGGAGTGAATTTTCTACAAACCTCACATTGCACCAACTACTGTTTCTTTTTTATAAGTGAATAGCATTGTCATGCAAGCTAGTACCTAAAAAAGTATTCCTTAAATTGCAAATTGGCATAAGCTATTAGTAGTAAATATGTTTTAAATAATGAACCATATATAACTATGTAAATATAATTGTATATGTATGTTTATATGTGCGTGTATGAAAGAAAATCGTCACATATATATATAGTCATCCTGTGATATCTGAAGGGAATTTTTTCCAGAACCCATCTCAGTTACCAAAATCCATGCATGTTCCAGTTCCTGACATAAAAATGATGTAGCATTTGCTTATAACAGGTGCACATTCTCCTATATACTTTAAATCATCTTTAGATTAATTATAATACCTGATATAATGAAAATGCTATGTGAATGGTTGTTGTGCTATGTTGTTAGGGAATAATAACAAAGAAAAATCTGCCTATATTTGATAAAATGTGATTTTTCTGAATATTTTTGACCTGCAGTTGATTGAATCTGTGGACATGGAATTCAGGGAAATGGAGAGCTCACAGAGAAAGAGAGAGACAGAGAGAGAGAGAGAGAGGAGAGAGAGCCAAATATGCTTGCACTTAGAGTGATTCACACACCACACCTGGCTCTAAACACACTCTAGGGAAAGAAAACTAAGCCTCCCTCAAAGTGAGAAGTAAGACTATTAATGATTTAGAAGTTACTGTATTTCTTTTAGGTGCAATCAATAGTCTATCCTGAAATAAAAGAGCATAAAGATTTTTTCAGCAGAATAAATTTGAATCTCCATGATACTTTAGCTCAGAAATAAATATGCAATTGTAAATTTTGTGTATATAAAGCAACCTGCCTTTCTGAACTTGCAGAAGTTTAGAATGTCGGGGCCCTGGGCTTCATGTGGTCTAACCTAAGCATCTTGCAGAAGATGGCAGTGAGCTCGAGGGAAGTCAAGAGAACTCTCCCAGGTCATGCAGCTTGAGTCAAGATGTTGCAGATGATGGTTATCTTCACCTTCTCTCATGCCTCAGTGGCCCACTGGTTCCGCTATATCACAATGCTAAGATATGGAGATTTGTCTGTCCCTGTAATATCTATCCGGCATCTTCTCTTGCTTTTCCCTTGTAAAAAATCCAATTCAAAAAGTTATGCTTGAACCCATTGGTTCCATAGGCTCCCAAGACTGTTCCCCAAATTGATACAATTAATGTCTGCTAAATATTAAAAGTGTCTTATGTATGGCAATCATGAAAGGTCTTCAAAGTTCAAACCTTATAAAGTCCATTTTGCCTGCATACACTTGCGGAATATATCAGGGAAGTAGACCAAGTGACCATAGACCAAAGTAGAGGATAAGTAAGTTTCCATGGATGTTTGAGCACTGACTGAATTCCAAAAGCCCCTTCTTCATCCTTCCCTACCTCACCAAAAGTGTTTTGGAAATAAATGTGAGTTAGAATAAAACACAACCGGTTTCTGATAATCATTTCAATTGCTATGTTTCCTTGGACCCATTTTCAAAGTACTTGAATGAAGTTCCACATGCAAATTATTTTCCTTGAAAAGAAAGCCTGCACTGGCAAGCTGGCTGTTCAGTTTTTGAGGCAATGGCATGGAGACATGTTATATTTTTAACATTCTTGTTTTGTTCTTTTCTTAACTGACACTAGTAATTTGAGAAATGTAGAGGGCGTTACTGAATATAAATTTGAAGGAAAATAGCTCTTCAAACTATATTGTTAGAAGTAGGATGAATATTCAATCAAAGATGAAGGAGAAAGTTTAGTTACATGGAGGGCATGCACCTCCCTGGAAACAAAGTTTCCCTATGATACTTTCCCCATGATGTATCATCTCTAAAAATCACACTGCAATTTGCAACCAATTTTTCTCTGGATGATAGAAATCCATACACACACACATTCAAAAACTCCTTTTATAGAATTATTCAATTTTGGGAGAGACATAATAGGTCATTGCTCATTCTGCAAAAGAGGAAATTGAAGTCCTGAAAGCAAAATTATTTGCCTGTATCTATAGAATGCGTTAAGACTTTATTTAAAGACCAAGATTCTGAACCTATGGCTAAGGAACCACACATCCACTTTTTAAGAGTGTTGATAGCATCCATCTCTCGTACTCACCTTTATTTCAATATTTACATTTAGTTTATTGTCATTTTTAGGTGTCAAGTCAGATCCCACTCAGACGGACCCTATATACAACAGAATTAAACATTCTCTGACAATGGTCCAGGCCCAGTACTATTGTCAATTCTTCTCTGCTATTCATAGGGTTTTCAATGGCAGATTTTTTCAGGAGTGAATTGCCAGGTCCTTCTCCTTAACCTGTAGCACCTGGTATTCCCAGGCAGTTTCCCATCGAGGGACTAACTAGGCTGACCTTGCTTAACTTCCAAGATCAGGTGGGATGGGATGCTCGGGTGCTATGGCTGCAGCCTTATATTTAACAAATCATTCTTAAATTTATTCCAATTTCTCCCTACCCCCTTCCTTCCTTTTGTCCCTCTCTCTTTCCTTCCTTCCACAAATGTTTATTTAGCACATGCCAGTCACTGGGATGATCTCTAAAATGCGAAGAATGGAATTTACCCCATGACTTAAGCAACTGTTCATTTTTACAGAAGATAGACATGGCAAACAACAGGTCTCAACTCTCTAAACTGGTGTACATGATATTCTATTCTGAACCTTCACTCACCTCTCTAGCTACCTTCCCTTTTGTGTTCTGTAGTCCAATCTTCTAGATTCTGTGGGCTCACTGAATGGATTCTTCCTACCTGTGCCATCACATGTGCCTACTTCCTGCAATGTTGCCTCTTCCCCTACCCTCATCATTTGACTCACACCATGTCACCCTTCATATATTAGCCTAAATGCCTGCTCTTAGGGAACCCTCTGAGCCACAAGAGGTTAAGTCTCCATGTTAATGTACAAGAATTTGCATAATGCTTTCTTCCACTCTTCACTGGTGAGTTCAATAAGGACAGTGATCAGTGACTGCCATGCTTTTTTTTTCCCCTGGTACTTGGGGTTGAACCCAGGGCCCCGTGCTCGCATGCTCTGCAAGTGCTGGACCACTGAGCTGCACCCCCAGCCCATTTTTTTAGTTTTTGAGGCAGGGTCTCACTAAATTTCGCAGACTGCTGCTGGTCTCGAACTTGCAATCCTCCTGCCTCTGCCTCCTGAGCCGCTGGGATTACAGGCGTGTGCCACCATGCCCAGCAACTGTCATACTCTTATATCTCTAATTACCTAGTTCAGGGATGAGCATCCAATAGGAATTCAATAAATGCCTACTGAATGAGTCTGTTTAGCATACAATGGAAGCACAAAAGAGATTAATCAATTCTGCTTGGGGAAGCAGTCAAAGGATGTCATCCATTTAATTCATTTAAAGGCTTGGGATGAATTTCATAAAATCAAGTGGATATATGTCATGTTCAACTTTCCATCTTTCTATTCTGACAAAAAATAAAAACAAATAAATGAGACTAGTGTTGATCTCCACTATGTGTATCTCAATTATAGTAGTCCCCTTTTATCTGTAAGGGATGCATTCAAAGAACCCACTGAAACCTGTGCCTGAAATCATAGATAGCACTGACCCCTACAGACAAACACTTCAACACCCCAGCAGTTGACCTGATAGCTGAGATGGCTAAGTGAATAACAGGCAAGATGTACCAAGGTCTGAGTCACATCTCAAGTGGAACAGGCAGAAGGTACAACTTTTAATTATGCTACTCAGTACAGGGGGCTGGGATTTAGCTCAGTTGGTAGAGCGCTGCTCTGCAGTCTCTGAGGTCCCAGTTTTGACTACTAGCACCACAAAAATGGGAGAAGGACTTGGCAATCCACTCCTGAGGCAATGCAGAAACAATAGGCCATTGAAAACCCTTTGAGGGTCGCTATGAGTTGGACAGGACTAGACAGCACCTTACAACAATACAACAACTCAGTACAGGTACAACTTAAAACTTCTGAATCATATATTTCTAGAATTTTCCATTTAACATTTTCATTCTTTTTTGTTTGTTGTTTGTATTTTGGGTTTTTGTTGTTGTTGTTGTTGTTGCTTTGGTTTTTTCTTTTGTTTGTTTTTTTAAGATGGAGTCTTTCTATGTTGCCCAGGTTGATCTCTAATCCCTGAGCTCAAGCTATCCTCTTGCTTCAGCCTCCCAAGTAGCTGGAACTGCAGGCTAATGCCACTGCACCTGGCTCCATCTAATATTTTCAGACCATGATTAATCAAGGTTAACTGAAACCATGAAAAGTGAATCCATAGAACTATTGTGTTTTACTAATACAGGCTCATGATCCTTTACCTACAATTCTAAATCCCAAAGAAAATATGAATAGAGAAAATTTGTACTTATGAGCAAACCTGACCTTTCTGACATGATGTTGTAATTATTATTCTACATTATATGAATATCTGTGTTTTGCTACAGAAATATCAATACTATTGGTCTTTATCCCCTTTCTATGAATATTGTTTTGCTGTAGATATTTTGATTTTGAAGGTCCCCAGGGTACCTTATTATTCTAAATTTAAAATATGCCTGGCCCCAAAAATTTCTTGGAGGGGGATGTGAACATGTTTTGATTTACTATCATGTATAGCATAAATTCAGACCATCATCAAAGTTACTGCTTTTCCAACTTTCTCTTTGATTAAAATTATTCACTACTGAATATAATTGAGGTAGATCTTACTGAATTTTAGAAACTTGAAGCCCTAGCAAGAGGCAGCACAACACGTACCATCACTGAAACCAAGGTGACCCAAGATCCTAAATGAGGGTCTAGAACCAACAGGTCCTATACAGACTTCATTTTTAAAATTCATGAGTGATAAGATAGAATGACCTTGCACAATTGCTTCATTTTATGTGGAAGAAAACTGAGGCCCAGGGAGATTAAGTATTTGTCTTACACAGCTGGGATAGTGGCTGAGTTAAGTCTAGAACATTGTTGCATGGTTCCTTGTATAGTATTTGGAATTTTTTCTTTCAGCCTAATCACACGCAAAGAGAAAAATGGGAATATAAACAAATTGAGTCTAAATGGCCAAGAAGCAAAGGAAATGCTGTGATAATTTCCCAATCTGGGTGTGCAGGGGCATGTTCTTTCAAGGAAAATCTGATGTCCAAGCCCTAAATGACAAAAATAACTAGGAGCACCATTCCTCCAACCAGGAGAAATTGGTGGATGGGTAGAAAGTGACAGGAATCTGAGAGAAAGGAATCACATATTACATCCTACACCCTGTGAGACCCTGGAGAAGCTGGTCTAGACACAATCTAGAACGATAGACCTCAAACATTTCAGAGACAACATTGTCATTATCCCAGACTAAGTAACTAGAAGCTAAAATTAGGACAAAAAAGGGGGGGGGAGAGCATGTACCTAAGAATCTAAACCAGGGAAATTACTCAAAATTTTTACTCTAAAAGTGAAGATACAAAAAATAAAATAACCATGCAAAGCCTTGCTTTGAAAACTTGCAAAGAACTGTATTAACAATCTCCATGTTAAAAGGAAATTTTTAGTTATTAACTGGAAAAAATGATTAAAAAAAT
>VMDO01021475.1:0-35334 GCA_007922755.1 Pedetes capensis | reverse complement strand
GGAGACGTCTATTGAATATACCATGGACTGCCAAAAGAACCAACAGATCTGTCCTAGAAGAGGTACAACCAGAGTGCTCCTTGGAAGCAAAAATGGCCAAACTGCGTCTTACATATTTCGGACATGTAGTCAGGAGAGACCAATCCCTGGAGAAGGACATCATGTTTGGAAGAGTGGCAGGTCAACGGAAAAGAGGAAAACCCTCCACCAGATGGATTAACACAGTGTCTGCAACAATGGGCTTAAACATAAATAAGATGGTTTGCCTGGCACAGAATCGGCAAGTGTTTCGATCTGCTGTACATAGGGTCGCTATGAGTCGGACTCGACTCCACGGCACCTAACAACAACAACAACAACAACATATCAGTTATATCAAAACAGGATATTCTGCTCCTCACTGTTTTTGATAAGAAACCAACTGTCTTTTTATTTGCAGTACTGTGATGCTGAGCCCAAAGCCTCATACATTCTTTGCAAGTGCTCTACCACTGAGCGGTGCCGGGAGCCAAGACCATAAGTAACTTTTTGCAAGATACCCTGATGAAAAGGTGCAGGGTGTGGTGAAAATAGCAAATGTTGAGCCACAGGACATTGTGACTTTGAATTGAAATTACCATCTGAAAGCAGTTGTCAGGGTTACAGGAGGACCTGAAGACTTCTAAAGAATCACCTGGCTCCTGTGACTTTCTTGCCCCCCCCCCCCATGTGTATTTAAGCTACAGCACAACATTAAAGACTTTGGAGCTTGATCAGACAGCCTGTCTTGCTCTCATCCTGCGTGTCTCTTGTCTCTCTCATTCATTTGCCCCTTACTCTAGGTCCCTGTAGAACAGCCCCGCGGGCCTGGGCAGAGCAGCACCTCCAGCTGTTTTTTTTCCCGTTTTATTTTGACATTGGTTCTGCTATATTACACAGGCTGCCTCTGGTCTCCAACTTGTGATCCTCCTGTCTCTACCTCATGAGTTGCTAGATTATAGGCAGGCACCACCGTGCCTGGCTTGTCTTTAATTTTCCTTAGGGAGCTTTTAAGATTTTTCTCTCTGCTCATCATTTTTTTGTATTTCAGTGTGAGTCTATTTTGGATTTCCCTTTAGCTCTAAAGCAATCTGTTTACCCTTGTAATGTGATGTTTAATTCTAAACTGTGGACCTCACAGTTTCAGTGGAAGAGTTGAGTTTTTTACCAAGCCCCTCCTGTATAGGATCCAAACTCCAAACTGTATGTCCATCTGCTGACACCTTTGCCCTGTTCCCTTAGGTTTTCATCCATTTTCTTCTTGGTATCTCTGGTCTTAACCAAATATAATTAAGGACTTGAAGAGAGTTTATACACATGCCTGTAATCCCAGAGACTGAGGAGGCTGAGGCAGGAGGATCACAAGTTTGAGGACATCGGCAGCCTGCATAACTTAGACTCTGACTCAAATTAAAAAATGAAATATGGGCTGAGGGTGCAGTCCAGCAGTAGAGTACTTGCATCGGATGTATGAGGCCCTCAGTTCAACCCTCATGTATCACCCACATTTTGGAGGTTTTTGAAGTTACCTTCTTTCTAGAATTTTGTCCTTAAGTTTATGTAAGTCTGCCAGTCCTGAACTCTCGCTTTTATTCCCAAACCAAAACTGTGACTGTCTGCTTTAATTGTAGCTGCTTCATGCCATTTGGTTTGGTGCTTCCAGGGGAAAGGCTAGACAAACTTGGGTGCTTCAAAGGTCAGATACCCTTTAAATTCTGCTTGTGGAAATTCTAATTATTCTCATGTATTCTCATTGCTATTTGTGGAAGATTAGTTTTTAAAAAAGAAACAAGTTACTTATCTGTTACTGGAATCAGAAATTTTATTAAACATTGAACGAAAATAATTTTATCCCTGGGTGTAGTGACACATGCCTGTAATTTCAGCGACTGAGGAGGCTGAGGCAGGAGGATCACAAGTTTGAGGAAATAGGCAGCCTGCATTACTTAGACTCTGACTCAAATTAAAAAAATAAAATACCGGCTGAGGGTGCAGTCCAGCAGTAGAGTACTTGCATTGGGTGCCCTCAGTTCAACCCTCAAGTATCACACACACACACAAAAATCAATTGTATTGATAGTCAAGATATATATATATATTTACGTATTTACCTCATGCATGTATATATAACCTGTGAGTATGTTTGCATCTGTGTGTGCAAGAGGATTTTTTTTTTCAGAATAAATGAATAATTTAGAAAATTGCCACTTTGAAATTCCCTCAAATATGAAAATTTCTTTAGGCACAGATCACCAAAAAATAAAAGGCTGTTGAAGAACAGGATATGTCCACAATATTGAAATACTTACTCATGACAATTCTTAAAAAGTAAATAAAGCACAAAAAGAAAATGAATTTGACCTGATTGTAATCATGACAAAACAATCATACAAACTTTGAATATTTATAATTTCAGAAAATAAAGGATAAATAGAAAGAAAATATTTTTTACAAAGGATTAAGATTCAGATTGATAACAGACTGAATACGAGAATTCAATATTTCAATATCTTCAAAATCTGATTAAAAACATTTGAACTCAGAATTCTATTTCTAGGAAAGTTCTCAAACAAGAGTAAGAACAAAATATAATAAACTATTATGGGCACATAAGAATGCAGAAAAATTTTTGCTAGAAAATCTATATGAAAAAGTATGCTTTAGCACATGCTTCAGGGAGAAAGAATGGGGAAAATTAATCCTGAGAAAGAATGACATTAGATACATTAGATATTAGAAGCAGTGGTAGTTAACTGTATCTTGAAGGAAGTAAAGTAAATAAGAAGGAAAATATGAAGTCCTATAGATACAGACGCTTTGAACATTTTTCTTAAGCCAATAAACTGTTATGGCATAAAATTTCCAAGTCATAACAATGAAAATATTGATTTCTTGATTTATGAGTTTTAGCTATATCCTAAATATAAAGTATAAGGATTAAATTATAGTCTCACATGAAAATATAAATATTATTAACACTAAAATGCAAATATAATAGCATTGAAATGAGGATTGCATTGAGCATGAGAAGAGGAATAATTTGGCTAAATTCCTCTTTTTTATTTATTTTTCTTCCATGTTTTAAAAAAATTTTATTGGTGCTAGGATTGAATCCCAGCCTTGCACATTCTAGGCAAGTGTTCTGCCACTGAGCTACATCCCTTGTCCCAAGTTCCGCACTTTTGATTGCAGAATGTCAGGATATTCTGAAGCTAGATGCTTCATCCAAATCCATGAGGGAAGATGAGAATAACTGAATATAGAGTCTTTGTAGCAATACTCCAGGAAATGAGAGCAAGATTGAAGGGCAGGAAGATTCTTTCATTTTTATTTTTTTAATTCAAAGTATTTTTGTTAACAAGGTGAATTATTTACTTTTCTCATAACTGTAATATAATACACGAGAGAAACAACTTCAGAGAGGAAAGATTTATTTTGGCTCTTGGTTTCAGAATTTTCTGCCCATAGTCCTTGGCTCCATTGGTAATGGGCATGCAGTGACGGAGATAATTATGGCAGTGGGGGCACATTGCAGAGGCTACTCACCTCATGGTGGCTAGAAAGAGAGAGAGAAGAAGGTACCAGCGACTAGGTGTAAACTTCAAAGTTAGGCTCCTGATGACCAGCTTCCTCCAGCTAGGCCCCACCTCCTAAAGTTTCCAGAACCCTCTAAAATAGCATCACCTGCTGGGGACCAAATATTCAACACAAGAGCCTGTGGTGGACATTTCCTATTCAAGCCATCATACAAGGTCATGTTTTATTTATGTTATTAGAAAAAGACACTAGTTTAAAAAATAACTACTATTTATTAATTGGAGCTGGGATTTAGCTCAGTTGGTAGAATGCCACACTGCTCTCTCAGGACCCTAGGTTTGATTTCCAGCATCACAAAAGTGAGAGAAGGACATGGCAATCAACTCCTGAAGCAATCCTGAAAAACAATCAGCCACTGAGAACACTATGAGGGTGACTATGAGTTGAACTCGACTCAACAGCACCTAACAACGTATTAATTATGACTGTCCAAACAGAGTTAGATGTACATTGTGATAATAAAAGATAGGTGTTGTGTATTGCTTATGAAAAAAGGCAAGCTGAAAAAGAGAGTGAATTTCCAGTATTTAAAGATATGTATATGCAAATGGGCATATTTGTATATTTAATTTAATAAAGTAGTAAGAAAAAATAAGCACAATAGTGAGAACTCTGGTCCAAGAGATTCACAGAAGCCCCAGCAATTCCTGTCATATTATCAAAAGCCCTGTTGGCAGATTGGTTCCTTCCTCAACCCAGCCAGGTCCAGCTGAGGTACTAACAGCAGTTCCAATGGGATTCTCACCCTCCTTATTTATCATCCATTCATGTACCTGATGCATTCTGCCTGTGGTGAGCTAGGAGTCTACAACTCTGTCAGTTTCATATAATGTCGAACCTTTATCTTTTGTGTAGAGACTACTGAGTTAACACAGATCAACATCTTTTTGGTTTAATTCTCTCTGTAGTTGCTAGGAGTAATTAAGGTACTGGTTTAAAAGATGCCTTTGGCTCTGTAAATACACCTTGAGGAGCCTCTATTTCTTTATATGACAAATCAGGGTCTAGACCTGAGACTTCTTTAGTTCCCTTCCAGGTCCTCTATCTTGGACTCTAAGCTCTGTTTTGTAAGAAATTTAAAAAGTTTTTTGAGTTTTATAGGGGCACAATTTAGAAACAATGGGAAGGCTGTCTGAGAGAAGCTTTAAGTAGTGCTACAAAATTGTGCCACGAATTCTTCAAACAAAAAATAAAAAGGCTTGGATACAGCATGTTATATCCATACCAGCATAAGAGGCAATACTTGTCTCAGCACTTGTTCAAGCTACATTAATTTGACAGCAGGCACGGGCTGTTGACAGCCTACTGAAGTCTTCCTCTGTCTGTGCCTCGTTGAGTGCACAACTGCTCTGATCGAGAGTGATTATGCACCAGGCAGCTGCAGAATGAATACGTTATACCCAGCCAGTCAAACCACAGAGTCTCATCAGCTAATCAGTGAGCACCAGAGGAGAGAAATTAAAATGGAGGAAGGTGCATATAGAAAGAGGAAGGTGATGAAGGGAAGAAATAAGCTGATATTAAGAGGTGACAAAAGTCACTGGAAAATGCATGCATTTTAGTTAGAAACAAATGAAACACTTTGAATCCAATTTGAGGGTCCAGGACACAGATGTGAAAATGAATTTGGTAAGAGAGGGTGATAAGAAGCTTCTGGAAGTTGAGAGAGAGTTAATAAAGTTGTTTGAGAGTACTTAATGAATATGCTGATCATAAAATACATGAGACATTAAAGCCAACTGAAATCTATGCTGGGTGGATTATACGTTTAACATCCATTTGCTGGTTACTAGTTGGGACAAGAAGAGACAGCGTGAACTCTGAAGACAGGGGTTTACTGAATATTTGCAAGGGGCTATGCATTATGGTAAAGGTCTAAGAAATAGTAAGAGTGTAGGATAACAACATAGCATGGTCAAGTCCAATGTTTCAGCTCTGAGTTTTATGGGACTTCTCATACTTGGGAGCATTCTTTCTGTGGAAAGCGATGCATAGATGTTAAGATGCTCTGGAAAAAGTCTAGCAATCATGAACATAATGTCTTGCATGACAAGCACTTGCTCCTCTGGATCATCTGTGGGCTGCATACTGCTGCCGTCCCTTCCTCCCCTCATAGAGTCCTAACATAAGGAAACAACAACAATAAAAGACATCTAAAGGTGTTGCTTGCCTAATCCCTTCACTTTTCATGTTATCAAATGAGGTTTAAAGGAATTTTCCCCAAAGCATTCATCTTATTAGTGGTATGGCGTGAACTCATTTGAGTTTCTTTCTCTTAATATAGTGGACTTTCCTATTTATGCTATCTTGCTGCTTTGTTTGAATATATGTCCCCCTGAGATTCATGTACTGGAAACTTAATCCTTAAAGCACCTGTTCTGAAAGGTGAGACCTTTATGAGGTGATTAGGCCATGAAGGCACTGCCCTCGTGAATGGATGACTGCCTTTACCATGGAATTGCGTGTGGTTCCTGAGTAAAGGAGGGGTTCAGCCCCCTCCACATGTTGCCTTGCCTTTCTGCCTTCCACTCTGTTAGGCTACAGCAAGAAGGCCATTGCCAAATACAAAGCCCTTTAGCCTTGGACTTCTTAATAACCAGAACTGTAAGAAATAACTACTATTCTTCATAAATTACCCACTCTCCTATATTCTGTTAGAGTAATGCAAAAAGGACTGAGACCCTCACTTTAAAAGTTAGTGGTATAGAGCCAGATGCAGTGGTGTATACTTATAATCCCAGCAACTTTGGAGGTGGAGGCTGGAGGATTGCAATTTTAAGGCCAGAGGCAGCCTGTATAACTTAGCAAGACCTTGTCTCAAAAAAAAAAAAAAAAAAAAAAAAAAAAAAAAAAAAAAAAAAAAAAAAAAAAAAAAAAAAAAAAAAAAAAAAAAAAAAAAAAAAAAAAAAAAAAAAAAAAAAAAAAAAAAAAAAAAAAAAAAAAAAAAAAAAAAAAAAAAAAAAAAAAAAAAAAAGAAAGAAAGAAAAGAAAAGAAAAAGAAAAAAGAAAAGGAAAGAAAAAAAAAGGACTGGTGGGTATCAAATGGTAGAGCACAAAAAGACTTGAGTGGTATATTTCAAACATCATCTATGTTCCTTTAATAATCCTCCACAGTTCTTTGGAATTCATTTTTTGTTTTAATAATTTTATTCTGTGCACAAATATTTAATGACCACTGTGTCTTCCCATGAAGCTTTCACTCCAGAGTACCAGGCAGGCAACAAAACTGAACAAATATAGATTACGATATTAGGTAAAGACGAGAATAGTGAAGAAAGAGGTGCACTGTGTTGAATAAGGAGTTAAAAATCTAGTGAGGTGAAGTTTGAGCACAAACTTGAAGGCTAGGAGGGAGGGGATTGTAGCAGTTCCCTCATAGAGCTGCTGTAGGATTTATTTCATTTGTCCCTAATTCCCTTGTATTAAGTGCGTATGAGGGTGTGAGGACCCATGTATGCAGTACACTGAATTATGATGAAAAAAAATCCATTTTTTATTCATAAACTTAGACTTACTTTTCTACTTTTAAACTTTCTTTCCTCTCATCTTTGATAGACCAAGAATGGAAATAACAGGAGCTTCCTATCTTGGTTTTAGGCCACAAGTTCTGTTCTGTTGGATGAAAGAATCCATTGGAGAATTTATTAGGTAGCAGCACTAGTATATAATTCATTATCTTATTAACATATTAAATTACCTATTTTGATCTTCTTGGTATCATTATAGGAGAAGTTTTATTATACTCATACTGCAGATGGGGATACTGAGGCCTTTGGAAAATAAGTGACTGCACAGTCAATGAGGGCAGAATGGGGGTGAGACCCAGTTGTGCTGGGAGCTAAGGCTGATGTCCTCCTGTCCTGTAGATGCCTTTCAAGCCCCCTGAAGTGTGTTTGGAAGAACCCCTTCTGAGTCTGAAGCTCTTCTTCTGGATTTCTATAGCCCTTTGTAATTTTGCCCCTTTTTGATTGATTGATGGAGAATTGGCCTAATGAATTTGTTTCCAATTGCAGGGTATAACTTCTACTTCACTTGACTTATTTGAAAAATAAAAATTTCATTCATCCACTATTTCACTCAATCAACAACATACATCCAAGCTTGCCTTGAACTTTGTCTACTGGGAAGCCATTTTCCCTCCCCTATGTACTCACTCATTATCTGTATATTTATAGAGTGCCTTCCAGGTGCACCTCATACTGAGATACAAAGGATTCAAAAATAATCACCAACATCATTATCAAGTTCATTTCCTATTGCAATTTCCATTACTTAGAATATGTATTTCCCTATTTCATTTTGATATCATTTTAATTAGGATACACCTTAGGAGAAGGATCTGGCAGTCCACTCCCGAAACAAACCTGAAGCAATCAGTCATTGAAACCCCTGTGAATAGCAGAGAAGCACTGACACAGTGTTGGGCATGGCACAGTGTCGGGAATATATCATTCTGTTGCACATAGGGTCGCTATGAATTAGACCAACTTGATCTCACCCAAGAACAATAACAGTCTACACTTAACTAACCTTTCAAGCCAAACTGAGTCCTTCATTTTTATTTCATTTCATTTTATTTTTAACCAGGGATTAAGAGAAATACTCTTTCCAAATGAGTATTGTTCCTTTCCAAAATGAAACTTCCCAGCTCTGTATGCTTATGACAAATTGCTCATGTCATTTTGAGCAGCTCTGATTTGGGAATTGTCCTGGGTTTCTTTTGAGTAGCCACATGAGGGTGTGTTTTTTTTCTTCCCCATTCTTTATGATTGCAAAAGGACTGCTAATTGGATAAACAAATTTGGGTCTAACTAGTGTGTCTATAAAACATTAATGCTGGGGTTTAGCTCAGTTGGTAGAGTGCCGCTTCACTCTCTGAGGCCCTGGGTTCAATCCCTAGCACCACAAAAATGGGAGGACAAGGCAGCCCACTCCCTAAGCAATCCTGAAAAACAGTCAGCCATTGGAAACTCTATGAATAGCAGAGAAGCACTGACATAGTGCTGGGCACAGGGTTGGGTAGTGTTTCATTGTGTTGTACACAGGGTGCTTTGAGTTGGACCCGACTTGATGGCACCTAACAATGACAACAACAACAGCAAAATAAAATGTTAAGAAAACTTTCTTTTGACGTTTACAAGTAGCTCTAAATCCAGTTTTGAAAGAGACTTCTAAAACATTTATGGATTGATAATAAAGTTATTCCTTTGCTCTGAATAGGAATCTTTAATGTGAGTGTATGAATTCTAGTACTTGTTGGATTGAAGGAAAAGATCATTTTATCCAAACACCCCATACACTTTTTGTGTCCTTAAGAAAATAATAATTAGGAAGGAGACTCAGTCTCATAGAGTCATTGTCTGTAGTTTCCTACACAGGAAATATTGAATGACATCAGCAGGTTCCACCTGGGTCAAACCTGAGGAAGAGGGATTAAGGATGGAGCTGCAGAAATGGCTGTTAAGTACACTGAATTCTGAGTGAAATTTCTGCATAGATTTAGCATGCAAATGAAGGCTAATGTTGAATTTACATTTGAATAGATCAAACAATATGTGATGAATTTCACTAACATATGAGCAATCCAAGCTTATGAACAATGGCACAGCAATTCACTGCTGATATGATATCCCTAGCAAGGCCCATGGAGCTTGACCTATTTTAAAATATAACTTACCCCCTCGCTACATTTATTTTCTATTGATATATGTATGAAGGGTACTTCTCAGAAAAGAGCATGACCTTTAATGTTATTCTGCTTTGTAACAGAACAGCTTTTTCTTTTCACACATGCTACATGGTGGGTAAGTTTCCTATATTCTTCTTTATGAAAACAAGAAATCTAAAAGCAAAGCCTACCCTGTCACAATGAGATTCAGTGGTTGAGATCAGCATGCCAATTCTCATTCTTAGGCCATGTGGTTTAAAACGTTCTTTATGTCTTTCGTAACCTATTGTTCCAGGGCAGCTTTATCCTGACAGATTAGAATATCCAAACATGGAATAGACATTTATGGCTATAACAAGCAAGTGAAGTCATACTCCAGTGATGAAGTGGGCGCCAAAGGAAGAACATTCAGCTGCCTAAAAGTTTTGAATACACTGTGCTCTGGGACTTCATGCACATAGATTCTATAAAACTGCTAGAGATCTCCTTTCTTTTCTTTTTCCTTCCTTCCTTCCTTCCTCCCTTCGTCTCGTCTTGTCTTGTCTTTTCTTTTCTTTTCTTTCCCTTTCTTTCTTTCCTGACACTAATCTCAGACAATCATTTTCAAGATGACATAAACAGAGATTGCATAAGGTGTTAGAACTGAAGCCAGGCATGGTGGAACATGTCTGTAAGCCCAGCACTTGGAGACCAACGCAGGAGGATTGGGAGTTGGAGGCCAGCCTGGGCTATATAGTGAGACTTTATCTTAAAAAAAAGTAAACAAAACAAAACCAAAACCAAAAATCAAACAGAAAATAAAAAACACTACCACTACTACAACAATGATAAAAAGATATTGGAACTGAATCTGAGTAACTGTTCCAATTATTAAATGTATATGATATTAACCACACAAAAACTATATGAACTGCAGGTTTCTCATTTGTAAGAGAAATAATACCATAATGTTTTTGTACAAAATCATGCACCCGATGTATAACATAGTACTAGTATTTATCTGTGATTTAATAACTTAAGTTTTTATTGCCTGATTAGTTATTCACTTCTACCATTTTTAATTGAGAATACAGTAATTTTATAGATGTCAATACCGAATCTTCAAGCAAAAACAAAAACAAATGAAACAGGATCTTAACTTCCTATTTACTAAATTTCATTAGTACTTCACACAAAAGAGGCTATCTTCCTTCAATAATTACTCAGAGTATATCAATGCAAATTGCTCACTGAACAACTACAGGCAAACCTCAAATGAATAGGATGGTTGGCAGTTCTCCCTGTGCAACATAATCACCTCATGTATTTGCAAAATTTGCAAAATATATGTATTTGCAAAATATAAAACCCTGCCCCCAAGCTCTCCAGGGAATCTGATTCCATAGTTCTGTTATGGGATCCAGAAGACAGCCTTTTTCACAAGCATCATACAGAATTCTGGTGAACAAGGCCCACAGAACTTGTTTTGAAAGAATGAAGAGACCAAACATTGAATTTTGTGGGCAAAAGACATAAGCAGAACACCTTTAAAATCATTTCTTGATGGAAAACCTTCTTGACATTAGAAGATTTCCTTTAGTTTTCTTATATAGAATTAAATAGAATTAAATTATTTGTAGGATGGGTAGAAAAATTAATTTAGGCTGGGAGTTTAGCTTAGTAGTAGAGCACTTGTGTAGCAGGTGCAAGGCCCTGGATTTGATCCCTAATACTGTAAAAATAAATAAGTAAATCCAATAATAAAAACAATTTTCACATTAATTGACATCATAAGGTTTTCTCCCCATGCCTAGTTAATTTAATGTGATTCTTATTTTTAAATACAAAAGACTGATCTAAATGACACATCAAGAATATTTTGAGTGAAGCAGTTTTAAAACAAATTTTCTCACTTTCCCTCTGCTCTAGACAGAATTATTCCAGTTGGAAGAGCAGGAAACATCAAGGGGATGGGAGAGAGTGAGAAGAGGGACTTGGACCTCTTCTCTGCATCCTTCTAATTTTCAGCTAAGTTCTGGGGCAGATTCTGCAGCACCTGCTTTAAGATCCAAGTGCAGAGAAGCCTTGTGCCTCATCTTTTTTTGTTTTGTTTTGTGGTGCTGGGTGGTGCTGGGAATCAAACTTAAGGCTTTGCACATGCTAGGCAAGTGCTCTACCAACTGAGCTAACTACCCAGCCCTGCATCTCACCTTTTTAGTGAAGCCAAGGGACATAATGGGCTGGGATTTAGCTCAGTTGGTAGAGTGCTGCGCTGCAGTCTCTGAGGTCCTGAGTTCAATTCCCAGTACCGCAAAAATGGGAGAAGGACCTGGCAATCCACTCCCAAGGCAATCCCAAAACAGTCATTGAAAACCCTATGAGGGTCGCTATGAGTCGGATATCGACTTGATGGTACCTAACAACAACAACAAGGGACATAATGGACCTCACGATAATTCCTTCATGGTAAAATGCAGAAAAGTTGGATGAAGGTGTGGCCTCTTCCTATTTGAAACTCTGGCAAGAGATTGCCTTATGTTTTTGCTCTGTTGTTGTTGTTAGGTGCCATTGAGTCAGTATCCAACTCATAGCTACCTGCGTGTACAACAGGCCAAACACTATTGTCAGTGCTGCTCTGCTGTTCATAGGGTTTTCAATGGCGAATTGATTTTTGGGAGTGGATTGCTAGGTCCTTCTCCCAAGCCTGCAGCACGTGGTGTTCCCAGGTGGTCTCTCATCTAAGTACTAACCAGGCAGGATGCTGCTTAGCTTCGGAGATCTGACGGGATGTGATGCCACAGGGCTAAGGCTGGAGGCGTTTTTACTCTAGGCACAGGTAAATGTATAAATACTGGAGGTGGTGGGAGAGAGAATTTAAAGATAAAAGTTTCAGTTCACCCAAAACAACAGCTGAATTTACCTGGGCTTCCTAGCACTCAGTAAGAAAGAAAGAGGGAGGAGAGAAAGAGGAGGAGAGAGGGAGATAGGAGGAGGGGGAGAGAAGGAGGACAAGGAAGAGGAGCAGGAGGAGGAGGGAGGATAGGGACACTGAAGGGGAGGAGGAGGCAGAGAGAAAGAGGAGGGAAGGGGAGGATGCTCACCACTATTTCAAGGGCTGGTGATGTAGCTGTGGAGGGATGTGACACTGTCCTCCAACAGCACAGACCATTACAGAAAGGAGAGGCAGCTGGGCCACTGAACTATGCGATAGGACAGTTTCACACTTGAGAGAATCTCAGGGCAGCAGTGCTTGGGTCCTGGTGTCCTACTGTCTTGCTCCTCTTTCCCCTCAGACACAAACTCCAACTAGGGAAAAGGAAGGGAGCAGACAACTTGAATTGGCTTATGTATAATTTGAAATGACTGAGAGTTCCTTAAAGTGGATGAATTTCAGTAGAACTGATTAAGCCAAAGTATCTGCTAGGGGGCAGAATGGAAGCATAGTCAAGGGAAAGAGTGTGATTTACTGAAATGGTTCACATTGGAGGGTCTCGCATTCTGAAAGACAATCTGCATCAGATATGAGGTGTGTGAAGTTAGATGTGCATTCACGATACACATTGTACGTTTTCATCAGCCTGAGAGACCCCTTCTTTCTATGTCTGTCTCATTGAGCTACTTCATTATATTTAGCCCTCCTCGGTGGTCCTCTACCTGCGGAAGTACTACTGTGGCGTCTGATCCCATCAGATCTCAGAAGCTAAGCAGGGTTGGGCCTGGTTAGTACTTGGATGGGAGACTACCTGGGAACACCAAGTGCTGGTAGGCTTGGGAGATGGACCCAGCAACCCACTCCTGCAAAACAATCCACCATTGAAAACTCTATGAACAACAGAGAGGCACTGGCAATACTGTTTCACCTGTTTTAAGTAGGATCACTATGGGTTGGATACCGACTCGAGGGCACCTAACAACAACAATAGTGGTCCCCAGACCTGGCTACACATTAGGATTATCTGGGGAACTTAAAATACTCTGGGTGCCTGAGACTATCTTTAATCATTTTTGATTTAATTCATGCCATGTGGCCTAAGCTTAATTTGTTTTTAAAGACTCCCTACCAGTTGGGCGTGGTGGCACACACCTGTAATCGCAGTGGCTTAGGAGGCGGAGGCAGGAGGATCACAAGTTCGAGACCAGAAGCAGTCTGCGTAACTTAGTGAAACCGGGTCAAAAAAAAAAAAAAAAAAAAAGGCTGGAGGTGCCGCTTAGTGGTGCAGCACTTGCAGAGCATGCAAGCATGAGGCCCTGGGTTCAACCCCCAGTACTGAAAAAAAAACAAGAAAAAAAAAAAAAAACAAAAAAACCAAGACTCCCTACCTTCCCCCACCCTCCCGGTGCTAATGATGTACAGTCATGGTGAAAAATGACTGGCTTTAACCAAACTGTGCAAAGAGCTTGGAGTTTTCTCCAACTCCTTTAGAATAAGAAACAGCCTGCTGCGTGAGGCAGGTGTGGGCACTTGGGGCCCTGCGACAAGCTGCTGGAGAAGTTGCCTGATTAGCACACTGTCAGAATGCCTTGGGAGGCATTGCTCATTTGTTTCCCAGTGTGATCACAGAGACTTTGGGAGAAGATTTGCTAAATATCTCTTCTATGGAGAAAGATTGGTGTTATAATATTTTATTTTTATTTCCATTTTAGCATGCACATCCTCTCCTGGCAATAGAACCCACCTGTCATTTCCAAAGGTAGCCTCCAGAAAATCATGAAGTCACCAAATGCCCAGCTTATCCTTATGCTTCTTTTGAAATTCTAACTGCTAATCTTTATCTCCCAGCTGAAGGGCATGCAGTTAGCTTTAACCTCTTCATGTGCCACTTTATTCTCTCCTTCCTCTCCTTTGACCCTTTTGTCTCCTTTTTCTTCCTATTGTATAAGAAGACATTTTCCACTAGAATCTCTAGGAAGTCTGTTTTTGAGCCCTGATAATTAAAAGGTGTCCAGAGGAGCAGGTTGGAATTGAGTGAAACTGCTCTTTGGGACCAGCATTTTCATGGTAGAATAGGGAGATATCGGATGCTGTGTTAGGAGGGAAGTATGCTAGCTCTGGCTGAATTCTTGTTTGCATGCAAACGACCTTGTTTCCAACAGTTCCAAGGCCTAACAAAGAACTGGCTCAGAAAATATACAGGGAAAATTATCAGGAGAATTACAGGAGAATTATCAACAGCTTTGGGGACATCACTTGGGAAGAGATGTGATGGTATCTGTCTTCACATAATGTGCTTATTTCAATATACAGGAGCTGAGGGTGTGGTTCAGAGGTAAAGCACTTGTCCTAGCTTATGTGAGGCCCTAGGTGAGATCTCTTGCGTCATGAAATTAAAATATAAGAATGTACAATAAGATCCATAGGCTATGATGACAGAGTGGTGGATTATACTCATAAGGGAACTAGTGCTGGAGAAGAATATGATTATGGATCATATTCACTATTCATATATAGAAAGAATGCATAATTACTCTTAGGGTGGTGGTATTATGGTCATTTTTGCATTTTAACAGTGTGCTTTAATGTTGCTACATTGTTGTTTCAAAAATAAAATGAAGAGACATATTCTTTTACCTCCCAGTGAGGAGACTCAACTGATAGCTTAGGTCATTTGCTTCAAATCTGTACTGAATTTACATCCATATCGTTAAAGCTCAGATCTAAGAGGTTTCTCTTCTCCTCTGTCAATAACGTGCATAGCTAGGCTATGGTTCCATCCCTGGACTACCTCCCTAGATCTTTGTTTCTATTGAACTATGATGAGTCAGCCAGGAGAAGCACTAAGGGTAGGAGAATTATCAGCAGCTTTGGGGAGCTAGCTTGGCTTTTGAAGATGTCACTCAGGAAGAGATGTGATGATGCCTGACCTTAAATTCTTATCTTCTTTCAAATAACTTACTTTTATGTTCCTCAAATTCCTTCCCTATGGAGTATGAATGAACATTTTCCTGTGTTGTAAAAACCAATCCAGCCTTCTGATGCTGCCAACAGACCCTGAAAAAAAGGTGCAGATGGTGTTAATTCTGTCCATTTGCTCATTTGTTGTCATTATCTCTTAATTAAGGAGCATGTATATATGTGGGGAACACATGCATACACAGAGAGCCCTGGATTCATCATACTCCTTAGTTCATGGCAAGCCTCCTTTTTATATCTATCTATCTATCTATCTATCTATCTATCTATCTATCCATCCATCCCCAGTCAGCCCTCCATATCAACCTATTCTAATTTTATGGATTCAGCCAACTAAGTCTTGAAAATATCTGAAATAAAATTGCTTCTTGTTGGGGTTTGGCTCTGGCCCAGCAAGGTATCGAAGGCTAGCCTCAATACTAGATGAATCCCAGGACTCTTGGGGCTAATGTGAGAGCTGGTCGGTGGCACCAAAGAAGGACCTTGGGCACCTTCTTATTATAAAAGAGACAAGGGTTTTATTTTAGCTGCTCCTGCAAGCAAGGACAGGAACAAGGCTAAAGATGTTTTAGGCGCTGATGGTCTGTGCTAGCCTTGACTCTCGCAGCTCACCTTCACTACTCTCCTCCCCACCCCCAGGCTTGGGGAGGAATTAGAGAGTGCTTTGTGTTTTGCTAGGTGCCTTTGGCTCTTTCAGGTCCCTGGGCTTGACATGGCATCTTGCTGGAAGGTCTGGCTGATTGGAGATCCTAGGTATCTGGAGTAGGGTGCAATGGTCCAAGTGGATGGGTCCAGGTGACAGGTGAAGACAAGAGGAAGGTAACAAGAGGTAGGACATAGAATGCAGGGGTGGTCAGTAGTCTGCTTATATACATTCCAAGAGGGGAGTGGACTAGGGAGTGGCCAATCATGGCAGGGCTTGTGCCCGGGGCAACTGCCACCAACTGCCATGCAAATAGGGACTTGTGATTGTGCAGTTTTGATAGGTGTGCAGGGTGTGGGCTGAACCAGTCAAGAGTGTCCCTCTACTGACCAATCACAGGGGTTTGGATGACCAATCAGAGTGGAGGTGGTCACTCCAGAGCTGGACTGGTCAGGGGCCATTTTCGGTTACACAATTGGAGGGGTAGGAGTGAAGGACCAGGATGTGGAACAAAGGTGACCTGTCGCCCTATTGCCCCATAGGGTGAAATGGGGCAAATGACCAGGATGTAGGGCAAGGGTCACTGGCCCTGGAGGACAGAGGTCAGTCCTCCAAATGGACCAGATGGGCTCCTCCTTTGATGGTATACTCTCTACCCTCTGAGGCTCCCATGCCCTGGAGGATAGATGTTGCCCTCCAGATGGACCAGATGGGCTCCTGCCTCAGGGGTACACTCTAGGATTCCCCTACATCTGTTACTGAACATTTCCTGCCTTTTTCTCTTATATTGGTCTTTGAACACTATAGTTTAACCACTTTGTATATCACATTTACATTGTATGAGGTATTATAAATAATCTAGAGATGTTCAAAGTATATGGGAAGATGAGTAGGTTGTATGCAAATGTTACACAATTTTACATAAGAGAATTGAGTATCCTTGGGCTTTGGTATCTATGAAGGGTCTTGGAACCTACCCTCTATAGACACTGAGAGAAGACAGTATATAAATATTACATGTACATTTCACTGTGTGTTGATTTGTTTAGTTATTTATATATTTGATTTCATTCTCATATGCTATCCTATTTGTATATTCTAAAATTTTTATGTGTTGTTTTAAATGATGTCTGTCTGGTTTTTATATGTTTACTTCAGATATACATAAATGGTATTTTGTATTAATCTTATTCTCTTTCTTAGTTTTTAAAATTCAATACAATTATTTTGAGAAATATCTTTATATGTGTGTTGCCAATCAACTGTCTGGGGTCCTTTTACTTTACCTGGATTAACATCATGGGTAGGCAAGGAGCAGCATTCAAATGCTGGTCTTTGGCAGAATCTGCATGGACCCCTGCACACTGGACAGCAGTGAATATTGACAGGAGGCAGACAAGAGCAGCAGCAGCAGCAAGTGGTACCTTCTAGTGTTATAGTTCTTATGTAAATCAAAGAGGTCAAGATTCCTCAGGTCTTTAGGTTTAGAGCTCTCATGTAGGCCCAAGAGGTCACAACTCCTAAAGCCATAAGTGCCACAGCTCATATAGTCTAAGGAGATCAGGATTACTTGGTCCTCAACAGCAGTTGAATGGGCCTACATATTGGGATTCCTCAGCCCTTGATGACAACTGGTGTTGAAGTTCTGGGCAGAACCAGATATCAGGATTCCTCAGCTCTAGAGAGTGGCCAGTGTTACTGTTCCCAGACCTTGGATGTCTGAGACCCTTGGTCCTAAAGACTCAACAGGTCTCTGATACTCTTCCAGTGACCAAGGTCTATAATCTGTCTTCCCTGGCTCTTTTTAGCCTTAGCTTTTTTTTTTTTTTTTTTTTTTTTTGCTACCTGCCCTAGTTGCTTGCTCCCACAACCTATGCAGATTCCTTTTATTGTTATGGTCACAGTCACCATTGCTGTCATTTGAGAGGGAGTTATCATTTTCCTTCTTCTTCTTCTACTGCTGCTGCTGCTGCTACTGGTCAGTAGTCTTTTAGATTTACCTCTTCAGCTGTCAAGCAGCCAGCTGTTTCACTGCTTCTGTAGCTCAGAGTTCTAGCTGCTCTGCTGTCTCTCTCACTGCTGCTCCACTGTCCCTGTTGTCCCTTGATGTTGCTGTCACTGCCATTCTGTTGTCTCTACTACTTCTTTCTTTGTGCTACCAGCTGAGCAGCACAGGAGGGTTTCTCCCAGCTGACTCACTAAGTGAACAAAACAGCCTCTTATATAGCCATAGAAGAGTGGTTTGCATCAATCACAGCAAAATTCTCATGCAAACGAAGGCTTGTCTTTGTACTGATCATGGCATAGTTCCTTTTTTTTTAAACCAATCACAACAGTCCTGCTGGGCCATGAGGGGAAGTGCTCCTGCTCTGGCCTGGGTAGGTCACAGGGTCATCTAGAGTTCACTGAGGCTTGTGATAGGAAATAGTGGAGTGCAAACTGCAAATTGTTTGAAACAGCCATGGCTGAAGTTATACCTCTAGGAGCTATAGTTGTGCTGTCATGGCAATTGTCACCTGACTTCCTCAAGGCATCTATGAAGTGCTTAAAACCACTGGTGCTGTTATAAGGGTGGTTCAGCTGGCAGCTGGACTGGCAGGTCTTTACTCAAAGAAGCCAGGGTAGCAAGGGGAGTCCAACAGCTGCCAGTTAGGGAGTCAAATGCCTCATCCTCCAGTATCTATGATTATTAGAGGAAGAATACTTATAGAAAAAACATTATTAACATAACTATTGAACATTAATAGTGCTTTTAACAATGCTTAGTACTGGCCCACAATGACCAAACGCATATGTCCACTTTTGGTCATCTGTGACAGTAAAGATGCTGGTCATCAGTCATACATATATTATTGAAAATGAGCTCACTCTCCAGAATGGCAGCACATAATATCCTCTTTTCAGCAGTCCAAGTGACTAGCTCTTTTCCTGTAATATCTGGAAATGTTTGTCTAAACTCTTCCTTGTAATTTTAATAAAATTCATCAAGATTTTTGCTTTCTAGTTGTACATATGGGGGCTGGGATTTAGCTCAGTTGGTAGAGCGCTGCGCTGCAGTCTCTGAGGTCCTGAGTTCAATTCCCTGCACCGCAAAAATGGGAGAAGAGCCTGGCAATCCACTCCCATGGCAATCCCGAAACAGTCAGCCATTGAAAACCCTATGAGGGTCACTATGAGTCGGATACCGACTCGACAGCACCTAACAACAACAACAAAGTTGTACATATGAGCTGTTTCTCTACCCCTGTGAAACAAAAGTATTCTGATCTATTTTCTTCTGTTAGTTTTAAGGTTTTAACTTTCACACAGACTTTCAATTTATCTAGATTCCACCACTGATGTGTAGAGATCTGGTTTTCTTTTTCTTTATATAATGAGCTAGTTTTCTTTACAGGCAACCTTTATATTTAATCATGTTCCAATAGATGGGTCTGTTTCTGAGCTCTTTTCTCTTTGCTCTTGGACCATATTTGTCTTTGTTTAGTACCATATAATATTTCTTTATTTCTTTCCAGTTTGATTTTATATCAGGTAAGACACATTTTTGTCTCTTCATTTTCTTAGTTGACTAAGCTTTTGGGAAACTTTATTCATGATTTTCAGAATAAATTCCTCAAAGTCATAAAAATCCAACAGGAATTATTCTTAAAAGTACATTGAATTTACAAGTCAATATGAAGAGAATTGTCATCTTCATGACTGTAAATTATTTCATTCAAGAGAATCAAGTAGCCTTCATTTATAAACACCCTCTTATATATTTGAATATTCAGAAGTTTTTTCATGTATTTTAATATTCAGAAGTTTTTTCATTTTTATAAAGTTTATTTCCAGATAATTTATACTTCTTAGCTATTATGAATGACATCTTATTTTCTTGGTGATTAGAACTAATCAGATAAATTTAGCAATTTTCATACTTTATTGTGAGTTTATTGCTCCTGTTTTAATAGTTTATTGGTCCTGCTGATTTACCTGAGCAGAAAATAATGCTACTTGTAAAAATGAATATTTTATCTTTATGTCTTGTTTTTACATATGTTATCTTCTTTTACTTGTCTAATTGCAATTACTAAGTTTATAGAACCATCTGGAATGTTAGTTGGATAATGGATAATAATTGGATAGTTGGATAATAAATGTTTGTTTTTGATCTGAATGAAAACTTATTTAAAGTTCACTTTTAAGTATGATACTTGATATAGAATTTTTATATGACCTTTTAAAGTTAAGAATGTCAACTATATTCCCAATTTGCTTTGAAATTTTTATGTAGTTGAACTTCATCAAATGCTATCACTGTATCTACTGAATTAATGAGGTCATTTACATTGACAGATTTTCTAAAGTTGAACCACTTTTACACTCTTGGAATAAATTCTACTTTATCATGATGTATTACTTCCAATGAGTTTTGGGTTTAATTAGTTGATAATTAGTTTTAGTAAATAGTTTCATGATTTTTAGATCTATGTCCATAAGTGAAATGGATTATAATTAGTTTCAAATTTATTAATGCATAGCTATATCCTACATTGATTCATTTCTAAATGATTCTGTTTTGTATGCATTATCTCTCTCTTGTTTTTTGTTTGTATGTTCTTTTTTTCTCTGAACTCTTTGACAAAGTTATTTCTGATGCCAATAATTCCTTCAAACTACCTTGGTTTTGTTGATCTCATCTATTTTTGCTGTTTCTTTGTATTTGGTTTCTATCTTTTTCTTCACATATTTCCTTCTTTTACTTTGGATATTTTTAGAAAAACATATTTTTCCCATTTAAAATTGCAAAGCTTAATGTATTTGTTTTCAACAATTTTCTTCCTGATAAATATACGAGAAACTAAATTTTCTTATAAATGTTGTTTTGGTTGGGTGCTACAAAATTTAACATGTAACACTCCCACAATGTTTACTTATAAGTATTATATAATTTATTTTTAAGTAATTCATTATTTAACAATGTATTTTAGTTTAAGACATTGAGAATTTTAGCATTTATTCTCCTTTTGTCAGTAATTTTTTAAGTTGGTGCATAATAGACAGAGAATATATGAAAAGTGATTCTGTTTGAGACTTACTAAGGTTTCATTTTGTTACTACATGAGTAATTTGACAATTCAATAAATTCTGAAAAATAGTATTCTAGTTGTTCTAAGTATGAATAGCTTATATTCAGATTACCTTTTTTGCTAATTTTTGTCTTTCGTTATTGTATTTTGAAGGAATACATTAAAACAATATTTTTATTAATTTACTTCTTTCAGAATATTTTCAGTTATTATTTGATGTATTTTGAGACTATATTGTTCAAAGCATAGCATTCGTGATGACTTGTATTTCATGAGCATGTATTTTTCTTTAGTCAAATGTGATAAACTCCTTTAGACTAAAGATATATTTTTGTTTTAAATTATTTTTGCCAAATATTAAGATCATTTTCTCTTTCATATAAAGATATTTCTTTTTCTATTCTTTTGTATTTAATCTTTCTGAATCTTTTCATTTTAAATGCATCTTCTATAAATGATCTATTTCTTTTTTATTATAAAGCCATCTGAGAATCTATGCCTTTTGATTCACAATTGGAACCTACTTAATTTTATTTTCTGATAATTTTGACTGTTAGGAGTTATTTCTGCTACTTCCACATTTCCAATTTGCTGTGCTTTTGTTTATTTTTTTAACCTTTTTGATAGGGCAGAACATATTTTATTCTGCTTGAAAGAAAATTAAGTACTGTGTATCTTCTGCTAATTGATCCCAATCAAAATATTCCCACCCTATTCCTTGCTTGTCTGTTCAGTTACCAGGCAAATAGTATCTATTATTAGTACCAGTATAGCAGCCAACTCAGGTTAGAGTGAAATGCTGAGGACAAGTGGATACTGCCAGACTGGGTACACGCTGAGTCTTGGATCCTTCTCTCTCATATGTGCAATCAAGGATGGAGGGTTGTACTCTAAGGAGATGATATTTTACCAGCACTACTTCCTTCAAAGTATCTAACAGGTGCTTTCTCTGGTGGCATAGTAGCAAACAAAAATGGATAAATTGAGATAGCAGTATCTGGGCTTTCAAACATGTTTTAATGTACTGTATCTAAATTTATAGCTAACAGTCCCAGGGATACATGAATTACTAAGTAGACGTGAGTAGATACTTGGGAAGTATAACAACTGTAAAAGAAAGAAAATAATAAGCAACCTACTCCAGGTGAAGAAGGGTTAATATCACTTGCATAGATTAATAATTTGAAATAAACTCAATGTTTTTAAAAGAATCTATTGGTACTACAATGCAAAACCAAGAAATAATTAAAAAGGTATCAGGTAGAAATATTGATTATGGAATATAAATTGGCTGAAATAAAGAACACAATATGGGATACATAAAAGAATGGATTCACTTGGAGAGCAAATCAGAGTCAGAAGACTTTTTAGGTGAGTAACTTTTCTTGTGGCCAATAGGAAGACAAAAAAGAAGATAAAATATAATATAAAATTACAGAGACATGTAAGAGAGAAGATACATGAAAATATATAACTTCTGGGTAGCAGGATTTCCAGAATGAGATAAGTGGATGAAATGAGAAGAGGGAAGGACATCATTAAAGGAAAAAATAACTATGTATTTCCTAGGAAAAAAATAGTGATGATTGCTCTAGATGAAAGGGATCATAGTGTGTGAAACAAGAAAAGATAAGCAAAGTTATATGTAAGTACATTTAGGAATATTGAAAATAAGAGAAAATTATAAAAGCTTCAGAGATACAGAGCAGGTCAACTGGAATGGTATGGGAATCAATTCAATATCAGGCTTTCAAAAGAATCACTCTAGCAAGATGTTGTTGTTAAGCACCATCTAGTCAAATTCAACTCATAGTGACCCTAAGTAGAGCAGAATGAAACATTACTCAATCTTGTGCTATGCACATGATCTTTTTATGTTTGAGCCCATTGTTGCAGCCATTTTGTTTCTTCTCATTTTGAGTCATGCCACATCAGCAAAAGGAGGTCCCAAGGGCTTTACTCCATTCCCATCATCAAGGTCAATTCTACTTTGAGGAGGCAACTCGTCCCCATTCATCTTCTCAATGTGTTCCAGCCTGGGAGGCTAATTTTCCATCACTGTATTTGACAGAGTTTCTCTGCTATTCATAGAGCTTTCAATGGCTAATTGTTTCAGGAGGGGGCTGCCAGGTCCTTCTCTCTAGTCTGTCTTAGTATGGAAGCTCAGTTGAAACCTGTCTACCATGGGTGGCCCTGCTGGTGTCTGAAATACCTATAGCATAGCTTTCAACATCATAGCCACATGAAAGCCCTCACAGCATGACAAACTGATAGACATGTGGGGGGCATATGGTATAAGCCCCACAAAATGATTTTATTAGTTTTGATTTTAATAGCCCATTATCTTTCAAAGAGGTTCTAATAATAACACATTTTTAATATTTATCAATGTGATTAGGATTTTCAGTGCTGATCACTCCTTCGTATTGTTGTTGTTAGGTGCCGTTGAGTTGGTATCCGACTCATAGTGACCCTCATAGGGTTTTCTACGGCTTACTGTTTCGGGATTGCCTTGGGAGTGGGTTGCCATGTCCTTCTCCCATTTTGCAGTGCTGGGAATCAAACTCAGGACCTCAGAGACTGCAGAGCAGCACTCTACCAACTGAGCTAAATCCTTTGTGTAGATCGGTATTTTCATCATGTATTATTTTCTTGTGCTTGAAGGACTTTGTTCTAGTACAGGGTTGTTGGTAATGAATTGTTTTAATTTTTTTTTTCGGTATTAGGGGTTAAACACAGGGCCTTGCACATTCTTTGCAAGCACTCTGCCACTGAAATGCACCCTCTGCCCCTTTTTAATTTTTTATTCTGAGACAAGGTCTCACTTAGTTGCACAAGCTTGCCTCTGGCCTTGAACACTTATGATCCTCCTGCCTCTGCTTCTAGAGTTGCTGGGATTATAATTGTGTACCACCACCACCACTGACTTGGTTTTTTCTTTTGTATATCCAAATTTTTTTTTATTTCACTTTCATTTTTGAACTACATTTTCACTGTAAAGAATTACAAATTGACAATATTATTTTCTGCCAGCAGTTCTTCAATTTTTTCTCCCTTCTCCTTCAGGGACATAAAATTGGCTGTTTGAAATGCCATCATTTTTTTCATTTGTTTCCTTAATATGTTTTGTTTTGGATAGTTTTTATTACAATGTCTTCAAGTTCATTAACTTTTTGTTCTGCCATATTGTATCTTGTTATTCTCATCCAGTCTATTCCAAATGTTGAAGTTTTCATCTTTAGAAATTTGATTTGGATGTTTTTTGTGTGCATGTCTCCCATGTGAGTACTTTGTTCAATCTTTGTTCTTGCTCTCTAAACAAATGGAATGCTGTCATAATTATTTTTGATGGCTTTGTTCAAATATTAGTAAGCATATTTTCGTTGTCATTTAGATTGATTGATTTTCTCCTTTATTGCTGGTAGTTTTTGATAGGATACCAGAATTGTGTCTTTAAACTTTTACATACTAGATATTTTTAATATGTCTAAATTTTTTTTAGCTTTGTTCTCAGATGCAGTTAAGTTATTTGGAATAGCTTGCTCTATCTGATCTTTGCTTTTAATCTTTCCTAGTGGAAACAGAAGTACATCTAGTCTGGGACTATTTTTCCCCACTACTGAGACAAGACCCTTCTTAATACTCTGAAATATGATAATCTGTGCTTTGGAATTGGAATTGAACACTGGCACTGTTGCCAACCTTGTATGAGTTAGGGCACTGTTTCCTTTGTGGGTTGTTTTCCCTTTTCCTTACATAGTGTCTGTCTGTCTGTCTGTCTGTCTGTCTGTCTGTCTCTCTCTCTTTTTCCCTGTCTCCCTCTCTCTCCTTCTCCCTCTCCTTCTCTCTCTCTTTCCCTCTCTCTCATACATGCACACACGCGTGTGTGTGCGCGTACACACACACACACACACACACACACACACACACACTTGCTGATAGGTGCTCTGTTGTCTAACCAACGAGGACCCTCTCCAAATTTCCATAACTGTTTTTTCTTTCTGTGAAGTTCTCTCCTTTCCATTTTCCTACCCTGAAATCTCTAGCCATTTTGGTTTCACCAATTTATCTGGGGCATTCAAATTAATTGTTTTGGACCCTTCCTAGATTCCTCATAACTGTACGTGGATATTTCCTCTAAATGGTACATTTTGCAATTGTAAGGCTCACTTTGTTTCCTATCTCTCAGGAATCACTGCTATTTGTTATCAGATGTCCAGTGTCTTAGCAATGTTAGTTTACATATTTTGTCCTTTTTTTCCTGTTGCTTCTTGTGGTAGGATAAGTTTGATTCTTATTAGTCCATCTGGAGAGTGCTGAATCCTAATCAGTAGACCACCAGGGAGCATCTATTACTCCATCTTGAGTGTAAACAGATGTTCTATCTGTTGCCTTGAATTATTTTATAAATGATATATCAATCTAGAGATTTTGATTTCTTAAGTGTCATTTTTTCAAACATATCCAATGGCCCTATGTATCCTATGTTCCACATCTATATATTCAACTAACTGTAGATCAAAAATGTTCAGAAAAAGTTGTACTTTGTACTAAATCTGTACATATTTTTTCTCTTGTTATCCTTTCCCTAAATAATGCAATGAAATAACACCTATTTCCACAATTATTATTGTATTAAGTATCATAAGTGATCCAGAGATCATTTAAAGAATAAAGGAGAATGTGCATATAGGTTATAGGCAAACACTATGCCATTTTGTATAAAGGACTTGAGCCCATGTGGATTATGGTAACCAAGGGGGAGGTGGGGAGTGGGGGGTCTGGCCTGCAGCCATAGCCCTGTGGCATCTGATCGCGTCAGCTCTCAGACTAACCCGTCTGGCCTGGTTAGTACTTGTATGGGAGACCACCTAGGATCACCAGGTGCTGTAGGCTTAGGAGACGGACCCAGCAACCCACTCCCCCCAAATCAATCTGCCATTGGAAACCCTATGAACAGTAGAGAAGCACTGACAATAGTGTTTTGCCTGATGTATGTAGGGCCCCTATGAGTCAGATACCGACTGGACAGCACCTAACAGCAACAAAAACAACAGGGGGATCTGTAATCAATACTCTCTGGATACCGAAGGATGACTGTGTCTAGTAGTTCTAATTTAACTTTCCTAGCTTTATACATGGGTATTTTTCTAGAATAACTGATAACTCAAAGTTATTAAAGCATAAAGATCTAATTCCATTCCCTGAGGAAACCTAATGTTAAAGTTTTTAAATGACTGTTCAAATCAATCACTTATATTCCTTTGCTCTATACAATGGACAATTATGTACAACTTATGCAATAAAAGAAGCTATTACTAGTATTTCACTGAGTAGTTCAAGAAGTTATCAGTAATTTGGAGAATATGGCTTAGGAAATTTGTAGGAACAAAGGGAAACTAAGAAACTGGTGCGCTAGCAACTGACATATTGTCAGAATAGATTGGAGTGTTATGGTGAGACCCTATTCCTGCCATTCCTGCAAATTTGGATGCTATTACCACTGAGTACACCATCATAAGTCAGTTCTTACCTCTGGGGTATGAACCACTCATTCATGATTCAAAGCTTTGGGTGGAAGTATACAGTTGGCTGGGCCTATAGCACATTATTGTCATGTAACTGGCAGAAGGGGAATAAAGGATTATCTGATTCCTTTTATGAATAAAGCCTTGCCTCCTATGAAAACTAAAGAAGTGAAGACTCCCTCTTCCACCCCATATAACAGAGTTTAGATGGGGGGAATCCAGAGAAAATGAAATATGACTAATACACAATGCCAAAGCTCCCGGCTTCATTGCCTATGCTCTAAACAACAGCAGCTGAGCTGATGATTTCTAGTGTTCCTAGAACAGTGATCCCCAAAGTGGAATGTTCTGTAGAACAGTAGACCCAAGAGATACAGCACATTTTGCGAGTTTTAAAAGTGTTCCATAGGCATATGTGTTTTTGAAACATTGCATCTTATGCCATATGTTTGGGGCTCCATAGTGCACATTTATATACACAGGTTCTGAAACAGTCCGCAGGTAAGAAATCCATTTAAGTTTGTTAACCAAAGTTTCCCATATTTATTTAACTGTATCTAACATTTTTATTCTTCTAATACTTATTTTCCCTAGGAAAGAAAATTTGGTGCAGTACCAGGCTAGAATCACAATTCTGATTTAATAGGAGTAGACAGGATGTATTCTGGTTGCAGAAATGGCTCAGAGGCTCCCATTCAGGTATGCTTCTGCTGGGGATGTGTTCATTGGCAAGCAGCAAGTGGAGCTGGATACAAATATTCCCTAGATTACATTTAGTAACACGTTATTTGTTGGTGGCTCAGAACAATTAGATGATCCCCCCCTTCTTACATAGACATTTTAAATGAACTTTGCATTTTGGCTATTGGCCAGGCTTAGGCTGTCCCCTTTCTAACAAAGTTCGGGCATGCTAGTGATTCATGTTGCTATTGTTAGGTGCCATTGAGTAGGTTTCTGACTCATAGAGACCCTTTGTACAGCAGATGAAGCACTATTGTCGTGTTTGTCTGCTATTCATGGGATTTTCAATGGCTGATTATTGTTTGGGAGTGAGTTGTCTGGTTCTTCTCTCAAGCCCACAGCATGTGATGCTCCTAGGTGGTATCCCAGCTAAGTACTAACCAGGCCTGACCCTTCTTAGCTTCTGAGATCTGATGGGATTGGACACTGTAGTGGTATGGCTGCAGGCTAGTGGTCCATACATGGCTACAAATCAGTGTCACCTCAGATATCTTGTTAAAAACACTTTTGAGCTCTTCTACTGAGACTTCACATGGCGGCCTTAGGTGAATGTGTGGACCTATGTCTCATCTTTCTGCTTTATTCAGCCAGCAGATTTCTGCAGCCATTCACTAGACCACCAACAGAGAGGTACAGGCACATCCCAATGTATCCTTCTCTCTAATTTTTGTTATTTTCTTCCAAGGCTTCTGTCCACATTTCCATGCTCATATAAAACTAATTTTACTAATTTTTTCTAGTAAAATTTTATGAACCATAGAAATCAAATACTTTAGGAAGAGCCCAATAGGCAGTTCATGATGAATTTTCTTCACTATGGCTGTACATAGAGCCATAGAGTTTGTTGAATATAATTCATTTGGAGTAATTCTGTGTAATTTACAGCTAATTATTTCTCTTTCTTTTTGGACTTTGTTGATTTATCTATTTTCTTTTTCATTGTAATGTAATAGAACAACTCAAGATACCTTTGAATTTACCAAGTAGTGATTTCTTGGCTACTTTTTTATTTTGGGCAAAGTCTTGATTATTTCCACTATTTTTATGGTTTGCTATAAATAAGTAATCTCAAACAATTTAGAATGAACTTGAGTCAATTCCCACAATATCTGTACAGTGCTTCATATCTTATTATTACTTGTCTTTAATTCTTCCCTGTTTCTGACTATCTCAACACTTCTATTTCTTGTTGTTGTTGTTGTTAGGTGCCGTCGAGTCATGTCTGACTCACAGCAACCCTCATAGGGTTTTCAATGGCAGATTATTTCGGGATTGCCTTGGGAGTGGATTGCCACATCCTTCTCCCATTTTGCAGTGCTGGGAATCGAACTCGGGGCCTCAGAGACTGCAGAGCAGTGCTCTACCAACTGAGCTAAATCCCAGCCCTTCTATTGCTTAGAATCAAATTAATTTACAATATTGTTATATTTAAACTTAAAGAATGGGTTTAATATCTCAGAATTTCAAGGCTATATATGAGGTAATAAAATCACTCTACAATGTAATGTATTACTAATTTCACAATGTACTTTCTCATGAGAAATTTTCAAATTTTATAATAACTTGGTGACATAAGGCAGATAATCTTGTCTCCATGGAAAAGATAAGACTACTGAGGTCTGAGACATTAAATTAATTTGAGAGTACACACAGCCAAGCAAGAACTTAAAGCTCCTTTGGTCCAGCTCAGAACACTCCTTGAAACCATTGTTGTGATCTCAGGCAGACTTTAAAGAAGAAGAACTCTCTAACCTATTAGCAGCAAGAAAATCCACTTAAGGTATCTTTTTGTGTGGGAAGGGTATTTTTCTCATTGTGGTAATAGAGGATATATAGCATAGGGACACTAGGAAACAAACAAACAAAAAACTGGAATTGAGTAGCCAGGAGAGGAGGCTTTTGGACAAATATGATTGCATCAATTATAAAATTGCCTTGGGATATAAAAATAAAAATCAGCTTCATTATAATTCAAATAATTAAAACAAAGACCCACGTGTGCTACATAATTCCATTAATCTTTTTGGTTTTATTTAAATACCTATTTTTGAGATAGGGTTTTACTCAATTGCCCACGCTGGTCTTTAATTCCCGGAATCAAGTCATTCGCCCACTTCAGCCTCCATCCTCAGCCAATGTGCCAGGCACAATCCCACTAATCTAATTCATAATAGGTCTCTTTACACAAAAGTTCTATGCTTCCTAAAATTCCAATGGGATATGACCAGCATGTGAGAACACTTTCAGACTTGTTTTTCTTTTTCTTTTTAGACTTATTTCTTAAGCACAGATATTAAAACAGAAAGACATTGCTTTGTAGATAATTTGTTCTTTGCTTTTGGAAATATCCAAATGTCATAAATTTGATTCTCAGATGAGATTGGGACAGAGCTTGTTTTGCCTGTCAGAGTTACCCTACAACAAGATGGTTGTGCCTTCCTACCCTAGCTTGTTTGGTTGTATGTGTGCACTACCCTGGACGGTCCATGACTTGGTGAGGTACACTCTGCATCTGAGGCATACCTAGAAGGAAAAAAGAGCCAAGGCTACTGGCTACATTTTCTGAAGCTAGGCAGCCCCTCTTTCCTTGAAAGTGAACATAGGAGTCACTTCTTTTAGTCTACTACATTCCACCTCTTGTACAACTTAGGTTTACATCTCTGTATATATCCAGGGGGAAGTTTCTCCAGGAGACCAATGAATTTCTCTTTTTGATGGAAGCGTATAAAAAGTCTCATGTGTACAAGTAATCTACATTATCTCTCTGCATAATCCAGTATAGATTGTCCTCATCCTCAGCTACCACCTCTTCTGGATCCAGTGGTTTCCTGATAGTTTTACTCACACACTCATATATGGGGGATCTGAGCCCCTGTACTCAATAGAGAGGGATCTCTGGTCTATATATCAAGCTGGGGGCACTATATGTTTCCATTCACAATCAAAATTGAGCAAAGTACAACCAAGAGTTGCCAAGGTAGATCACCTGGATTATACTAACTTGCATCCCTGCTAAAAGAGTGTATCAGCAATAATCCCTCTTCCTACTAATCCAGGTCAATTACTCTTAGTAAAACAGTGATTCTGCTTCTTGCTTCTAGTCTCTAGATGCTCATAAAGAGGTTCTCAGGGCCTATCCAGCAGCTATAGTTGATATCTGCATGCCACTCTTATTTTGTTCCTTCACAGGAGTATGCTCCCTCTGAGGACTAGAATCTCTAACTTTGAGGAGTCCTGAGTTGTGGGAACAAGAAGTGCATCATTTCTCTGTGTGTTGTGGGGAATAATGGTGAGTGGGGTCAATCCTGCTCATACTTTATTTGAACCTCCTGTGCTCTTCTTATTAATGATATGGTGCTATGTTTTGATCTTTGAATCAGGACATATACTAAATCCTGGTAGATGACACCATTTTGGCATGTTTTGCCTCTAAGCTATTAATTTGACTATGCCTATGGCAGGCCTCCAAAGTTCTATCAGTCATCAGCTTTTGGGTGGAATAGGCATGACGATCTGCAGGGGACTCCATGGTTATTGTCTTACTCTTGCACTTCCTTTGCTGTGAAGCGAATGTCCTTGTTTGTTGTGATGCTAAGTGAGATTCTATGCTGGTGGCAAAAGTACTCTACAAGTCTTTGGAAAATGGTCCTGGCTGAGACCATGTGAAGGGATAAAAAGCAAAACTGTACCCAGATTTAGCACCACTCACAAGAAGAACTTGCTGTCCATTCAGAAAGAAGAGTTGGCCCAATGTATTTGGTTTGCCACCAAATAGATAGTTTGTCTCACCAGGAATATTACTGCATGAACTATTGTCAGATTTTCTTCCTTTATAAGGGCTTAATAATATGCCAAAGACTGTTTTCCCAAAGGTATTTAATTCTCAAAGAGATGTCATGGGTTTGCTTCCAAACAGAGAAAATAAGATTCTCTCAGTGGGACTTGCCACAAACATCAAACATCTTTCCTTACCATTGATATATCCCGTACCATATGGTCTGGTGTGTGTTGTCTCATTCCACAGTGCTCCTTGCCAATGGATCTTCTCCAAAGCCATTCTCTGTCCTAGGCTCCAACCAAAGTCAGAAGATTTTGAACTAAATAATATATGGGCTACAGCAGTATTACTAAATGTGGACTTTCCTTTTCCCAGAATTCAGAGTCCTAGCAGACCCATGAATCTTGATGGGATTCAAATCCCATCCTCTGGAATTCATGTTTTTTACAAAGGTCTTCATCAGGCTAGCAACCTCACTCCATGCAATCTGACTTGATCGATGAAAAGTCATCAATGTGATAGATCAATGTGATGTTTTATGGGCTGTCCAGTTGATCTCAATCTGTTTGAACTTTGTTATACATAGAATGGTTAATCTAGGCCTAGACTATCATCTTTCACTCTGTGACAGTACCCACTGGTTCTGATTCTCTTTTCTGATCAAGATATAAGAGAATGCATTCACCAAACAATGGTTTCAGACCATGTATCACAGGCTGTGCTAATTTGCTGATGCAAACATACTATAGCTGGCGTAGTGACTGCAATGACAGGGACTATTACTTGCTTGAGTGTGTGATCATTTATTATTAGCCACCAGGATATTTCTGGTTTCTACCTGGGCCATAGTTGTGAAATAAATGGAGATATCATAGGTATTTACCTATCCATTCTTTATATTTTTATGGTGGCTCCAGTTTCCTCTAAGCAGTGCAATACTTATTGCCTTGGTTAAGGAATGTACTTAGTCTTTTCCAAGAATATAATTACCTGATGGGCTCTCCAGCCCTATATAATACATGAATCTCAACATGCCCATCTGCCTGACACTTGTATCTCCTTTCCCTAGAGTCTGTCAGAGTAATTCTGGCATTTTGGCTTCAGTTTGCAATGAGCCATCACTTTTTCTTCATGTTTTGAAGTCTTACTGAATCTCCATTTAAGGTGTATTGTTGTTGGGTGCTGTCAATCAAGTCCAACTCCTAGTAACCTCATGTACAACAGAATGAAACACTACCTGACACTGTGCCATGCCCGGCATCATGTCAGTGCTTCTCTGTTATTCACAGAGATTTCAATGTTTCAGGATTGTTTCAGGAATGGGCTGCCAGGTCCTTCTCCCATGTTTGCTATCCTGGGGATCAAACCCAGGGCCTTAGAGTGAGCAGAACAAGCACTCTACCAACTGAACTAAACACCAGCATATTTAAGGTATATTCGTTGTAATACGTTGGAGTCCATTTGAAAATAATTTTTAATAAATTGGTTAAGTGTAAGTTGTATTTATTGATATGACTCATGTGTTTGGTGCCAACTTTATTATTTTATTTTATAGCTAAGGTATTAATTATGTCAATTTTATTATAATTATTTCTTTGTTAGGTGGATCTTCTGCATCTTAAAACCTTAATTTGGAAATTTGTATTTTAGCTTAATGTATATCTTTATACTTCTTACAATGCTTCAATTCCCCCCTTTTTGTTTTTGAGAAGTTGACCTCTGGATCTTGCATATGTAAGGTGAGTGTTGTACCAGTTAGCTGCATGCTTGCCCCTTTTTTGTTCTTTATTTTGAGGGTTTTGATCAGTTGTGCAGATTACCTCTGGCCCCGAACTTGTGATCATTCTGCCTCAGGCTCCCAAGTCCCTGTGATCACAGGCATGGGCCATAGCACTCAACTCAATTGCCTTTTTTTCTGCCAAATATTTTACTATTAAATATATAATAAATAACTCTATCCTCTACAACAATAACACTTAACTAGTGACATGTTCTAACAAGAACATAAAAGGTGACATCAGGTCACTAAGTATTTTTTTGTAGGTATGTATAGAATGTACAGGCATTTCCTTTGGTTGCAAGTGGCTTTATGTTTTAGTTTAAACCTTTCTTAAAATATGTTGTCTGCTTTGGTTTCAAAACATGTTTGTTGATATTTTATAAACAAAACAAAATCTTGTATTACAATTTATTAAATTGATGTTGATGTTGTTGTTGTTAGGTGCCATCGAGTCGAGTCTGACTCATGGCGACCCTCATAGGGTTTTCAATGGCTGACTGTTTCGGGATTGCCTTGGGAGTGGGTTGCCACATCCTTCTCCCATTTTGTGGTGCTGGGAATTGAACTCGGGACCTCAGAGACTTCAGAGCAGCGCTCTACTGACTGAGCTAAACCCCAGCCTACTCCATTAAATTGATAGTAATTCAAAAAAATCTTGGGTATGTAACATGAGTCACTACTTGATATTTTTAACTGAAACTTTATTCAATTATGGAATGAAATAAAAGACAAAATATCATATATTATGTTTCAAAGTTAGTACAACAGTTTTTGCACACTTTGGAACAGCACTTTGGAAGACTTCAAGCAGACAGGCTTTTGCACTTAATACATGAATAAAATTGCAAAAGGCAATTGTAAACTGCCTTTACTCAAAGGCATTACAGACCCCCAAGAGGCATCTGAAGGTCTTAAGCCCCAGTCCTAAACCTGCAGCCACCATGGAGCTGGGAAGGACAATAATTCATGTCACTTGCATCTCTATCTGTTTATCTAATTCATTCAAAATGTGTTGTATAAACTTGGGGAATTGAGGATCACCAGGCTTTGTAGACATAAGAATTCATTTGGATGCTATTTTTCAAAGTTGCTATAAGAATTATAATATTAAATAAAAATAGAAGAATAATTTTTTAAAAAACTAACATACCTGGTGATGCTGGGTATCAGAGACCCAAACCCTCTTGTACCACTAAGTGAATCAAAATTGCAGACACAGATACCTCACAAGTAGGCCTAATTTTAGAAAGACACTGTAGAGATGAGTGCTTGTACAGAATTAGCATGTACAAGGTAAATGTAAATACATTGTTAAGTGTGTTACATTGTATGTTACTAGTTAAGTGATAAATTAACTTATTCTACTTTTCTATTCATTTTGTTTTTTACTGAATTCTTTCTATTTTTTTTGATTAATCATACTGTTCTTTTTTTCTACTATGTTTTCAATTTGTTTTAATTTTAGACTTAAAAATTGTTGTTAGGTGTCATTGAGTCAGGTCTGACTCATAGCGGCCTAAAAGTAAGTGTACTGAAATGTCAGTTTATTGCAATTTCACCAGTTATCTTTTACACAGATAAAATTTATTGCCTAGTAGATTTCTCAGACATGTAGAGTTAAATTCATTTTTCAAATGGTTTTAATGTTTAGAAAACTTGGCTGGATATTAAATCATTGCTTTATGACTTCTGTATGATATGATAACTTCTATTGTCTTTGTAAATAACTAGGTCTTTTTGTTTAGTGACTCTGATGAGAGTTTTTCATTTGACTTGAAAGACTAAGAGCTAATCCTTTTAGGTCAATATGAATAAGCATGTGATGAGACCTTCCCATATTTCTGGAGAGTCTCTTTGAAATTTGTTTTATATATTTTTTTGTGTTCTTTTGCTTCTGCTTTCCTTTCCAGGCCGATATATATATTTCTTTTCTTGTTCTCTAGTTTACAAATTCTTTTATGATCTTTCATATATCTCTATTCATGTTATTTTTATTCTTGACTTTTCTTTATTTCAATGTACCTTATTAAATTTTTATTCAGATCTTTCTTATAACTTTATAATTTATTATTATTTTTTATGATTTCATCTCCCTTTCATTTTCTCTTCAGAGTTAAATCAGTTACATTAAATTTGTTTCTCATTATATGTATATATATATATATACATACACATATATATATTATATATATGTTGTTGTTGTTAGGTGCTGTCGAGTAGGTATCCAACTCATAGCGACCCTCATAGGGTTTTCAATGGCTGAGTGCTTCGGGATTGCCTTGGGAGTGGATTGCCAGGCCCTTCTCCCATTTTTGTGGTGCGGGGAATTGAACTCGGCGCCTCAGAGACTGCAGGGCAGCGCTCTACCCACTGAGCTAAATCCCAGCCCATATATATATATATATATATATAAATTTTCACAACAAATTATAGATAACACTTCGGAAAATGGGAATACCAGAACACCTAATTGTGCTCATGAGAAATCTGTACATGAACCAGGAGGCAGTTGTTCGAATAGAACAAGGAAACACTGAGTGGTTTAAAGTTGAGAAAGGTGTGCGTCAGGGCTGTATACTTTCACCCTATCTCTTCAATTTATACACTGAGCAAATAATC